>CYKH01000346.1:0-25809 GCA_001460835.1 Bodo saltans | reverse complement strand
CACTGCACGACGTAATTGGTAAAGTTTCCAGTCGGTGCAGATGAAAAGGTTTGCGTTTGTGAGACGGTGGAATCAGCAAGTACGTACTGGGCTCCGTTGCTGAACGCTTGAGTGGACGACGACAGCATGCTGGTGAAGTCCACAATACTACGAGAGATAAACGACGCACCATTGGCTGGGGTTGTGATACCGTATGGATAGACGCTGCCGAACAAAATCGAGTCTTCGAGGATCACAGCTGCAGGTGCAGCAGCGGAGCCGCCAAGGGAAGGCAGTACTCCGATCTGTGTCGTGGTAGGGCCGTAAATCAATGATCGTAACACCAGCACAGAGGTCAAAATGACTGCATTTGCGGTTTGGATGAGACCTGGGTATGATATGCTGTCCACAAACATGAAGGAAGTGTTTTTGAGACCGGAGGTGACAAAGAGAACTGGGCGGTTTGTGGTGTTGAGAATCGAGTTGCGGATGATGATGGTGGAATTGACAGCGGTGAAGGAGCCAAATGAAACGCTTGAGTCCGAGTCGCCTTGAAACGGTGCGCTGAATCCTCCCGATGGCACATCACTCAATAGCTTGAGGCCGTCAATCAAAATGCTCGACTGCACAGGAAAGAAGTACGCAAAGCCAATCAAACCGCCATTGGTCATCACGCTGTTGCGGATGGTGATATTCACAGGTGCAACAAACGCGCGTGACAATAACGGGGCCCCAGAGAAGTAGAGTCGGGTGTTCGCCATCGTACAGTTCTCGAAGTAGATGTTGATGGTTGGTGTGTTGATGTCGAATTGGTTTAAATCAAACGAAACATTTTGGAATCCAAAGGTCACATTGATAAAGGTGTAGGAAGTCCCGTTCCGAAAGTTGATTTCTTCGATGGGCATGCTCACGTCACGGAAGACGTACGTACCATACTCGTTGCGCTGCCAACTGATCGGTTGCCACGAAGTGGCGGTGCGGGGAGGACCAACATGAGGAACGGCGCGGTGATGCTCGATTGTGCCACGCCCCCACTGCTGAGCGCAAAATTGTTCGTCCTAGCGACGAAGCTGGAGTTCGAGGCGACAGTTAGTGTGTAGCTGCCTGTGAGCGAGGAAGACCGTCCTAACGTGTTACCGAACAGTGCAAACATGCTGTTAGTGAGGAAGGAAATGCCGTTCATTGCCGTTACGAGGCTCGAGTCGCCACCCAAAAGGTTGCTATTCTCAAACAGCAGCACCGAACCTAACGAAAACGTTGTTGCATCTGCGAAATGAAACGTGGAGTAGGTGAGGGTAGGATCCCCCACAGTGCTATTCCTCAGCAAGAGAGCCGATCCGTTGATAACGGTTGTGACGCCCGAATGAACTCGAATGAATGTCGCCGTAGTAGTAAAGAGTTGGCACGCATCAAACATTAGTGAGCTGCCGTGCTCAATTGTCAGGGTCCGATTAAGGAGCATGAAATTTCCACTTGTTCGGTGTGAGATGCGGAGGAACGAAAGATGAGACGACTGGGTCAAACGAAGCCTTTGGGAAGCGAAGAGCGCTGATGTCGTGAGTGACATTGACGTCAAGTCATGCGACACTGCGGCGTGCAAGAAATTGGAATCAGACACGGAAATAATCGACGTAAGCGGCATTGTGGCCACAAATACCACAACGCCAGCCGTTGTTGGAGCTTCCGCAGTGCGCAGCCCTGAAATCGTCAGGTTCATTCCGCTTGCAATTTGGGCCCTGTTGGACATGGTTAGCATCATGCTCCCCCAGAAGTAGATTGCCGCACCCGGTGGGAGTGTGCAGTTCTCAAGCGTGATGACCAGTGGCTGTCCAGCCCACACCTCCATGCCAAGAAACATTTTATCCAAAGCAAAGAATACTTCAGCGTTTGGGGCCAGCGTCACGTTTCTCCACGTCACCGAGCGAGTCGCAAGATGATAAATGGTTGACCCGATTGTCATATTCTCAACCACAAAATCGACGGGATGAAGATCCGCGTCCCCACCTAGCGTCGTGATCAACGAGGTGTCCACCGGTAAGCAGCGGGGTCCGAACCCACCAGCCGCACAAGTGCAGACACACCCTGCGGTGGAGGTCGTAAGAGGCATGAAGCACTCCGCGTCACTGAGGCACTCGGCGCAGGGAGGAGTTTGAGTGAATACAGTGTCGGTGCTTACGACACCCTCCACAAGGTTACATTTTCCTGTAACGGTGTGACTTACAAGGAGTGGTGTATCCGTCGACGACAGAACACCACCTCCGCCCATCGTCTCACACTCGACCAACGACAAATATGCGTTGTCAATTTGAAGATTCTTCGCACCCAAGATGGCGAGGCTTTCCTGGAACGTGTTGATGCGCTTCAGCAGCACGAAAGACTGAGATTGGATTATCAGGCTGGACTCATTTATGTAAATCGGTGGAAATCCGTAGCGACCAGTCTTGGATGAGACGACAAAGTTTTCGAACACGATGGCACTGCCCCCAGACGCAATCAAATCTGCAAATTCTTGCATGAAAAAGCCGGTCACAGATGCGGAAGACAAATGCGACAAGTAGAATATCGAAGAGCTTTGAATGTTGCTCGGCCGGTAGCATCCGACTACGAAACCAGGTTGAGCAACTCCAGTTGTTTCAACTGTCGATACCACACTGACGTCATGAAGGAGAAGGAGGGACTTCTCATTAGCATTCAAGTTGATAAAGTAAACGCAGTAGTACGAAAACGCGATGTTGTTCATGTTGCACGTGACGTGCTCGATCTGCAGTCGACTGTTGTACAAGGTGGCGCGTTCCCAAGCGAAAAACGACGTCTGGGACGACGTCATAAACACCTCCGATGACAGCAGTGAAATGTTGGATTGCCTCGGTGGGGCATTGCCCACATGAAAGATCTCACGAAAGATGCATCGGTTGAACGTCGCGGAGACAGGCAAGTACCACAACACGAGGTTTGAAGTTGAAATTGCGGCGTTACCAAAATGGAGTCGCAGGTCCATATTGAACGTGCAATTGTACACATTGATAGTGTTGTACCCTTCCACCGAGCGCTGCACAAATGTGCCGGCTCGAATGTAAACAGTAACGTTGAACGTGACATTCCTCAACACCACCTTGCTGTACCCAAGGCCGAGGGTGAGGACGTTGAAGCCACGGGTGTACTGGGATGCAGTGGTCACGACTGCGTTCTCCAAGACGTAAGTTGTGTTGCTGAGGACGTTGATGGGATCCGCGATCATTGCGGGGGTGCGGTAGAACGGGAACAACGGGACGGGGTAAAACTTGTCGTCAAACCCGGATGGCAGTATGACGTGTAGACGTTGCGAGCATCTGAGCAGCTGTATAAGTTCGCAGTTCCGGTCACACACGTTGACGCTGCGGAAGGGCTGTTTGGATTGTTGCGATTGCAACGAGCATACGGCCAGCTTCCAACATCAACTGTGATGTACGTGGTGTCAAAGTGACATCTTCCTGACGACAAGTAATTGTCCATCACGACCAAGTAACTATCGTTCAAATATAAATTATCATCAACCTGCGCGAATGACAACAATACCGGCACCTGAAGCGTATTGTTGGCGACAAGAAAGAACCCTTGCGCATTCAGAATAGATTGCGGAGCTGAATTAAGGCGCATGTACACGATGCTGCTGCTTAATACTCCATGGTTGTGACTGATGGAAAGCGTGCCATACGAGCCTCCTTGGAACCCACCGAAGGAGAGGTACAACACGTAACTCGCATAGATGACGTTGTGCGTGATAAATATTCCGGATCGATCAATCAGTGAAATCGGCTGGCCGACGACGTTAGAATAATAAACAGCGAATACATTTAGACGACAATATGAAATGTGAATTGAGCTTGCGGTGCTGAGCTGCAGCGGTGATGGAGTGGCACCAATAAAATGGACATTGCTGCTCATATCTGCCGACACGTTCAGGAACACGAGGCGAGAGTTGATGTAGAGATACAACGACATCAGGTAGACGAAGCCTGTGCTGGTTCCTGCTCCCAAGTAATTTGGTGACATTACCAGGACGTTGTTGGCCGGAGTGCGAGACGTGAAGAATTGACTGTGGGCGACCAGAAAGTACGAATTTGCTCGGAAGCTGCCCTGCAATGCGACAACCGAGTAGTTGAACATGCAGTTGACGACAGTAACATTCACAATTGAGGACCCAAAGAAGTACATGTATTGGCTGGAGCCGATAATGTTGAGCACAGAACGCTCTTGGAACGTGCACCCATCGAATGTGATGTTCGCTGGCACAGGGGCACCACCGATGGGCGACGTGTATGCCTCCGATGGGAACAGGTAGACATTCGTGCCGCTGAAGGTTATGTTGCGGAAGGTGACTATCGGGTACCCAGCAATACTTAGTGGGTAGCTTGTTGACGGCGTGTTGATGATGGTGAGGTTTTCAACGACACGTGGCGGGATGTCCGGGGGCCGCTCGTTGAGCCCAGGGTACGCCATGGGAAGGCACAAAGGTCCGTTGCCTTGGGAGGTACAACTGCACTCACACCGTCCAAGTGTCGCATTGTATGCAACCGACGTCGTGAAGAGCGCGTAACAATGGGTTGCGATCGAGCAGCTGGAGCACGTCACGTAACGGTTGGTGCTAAAGCCAAATGATGTGACGGCTTCTGCTAGTTCGCCCAGCGTAATGATGCACCCATACGAGGCGCTTGTGTACGCAGTCCCTGACGGGGAGTTTACAGACGCGCTGCCGTACAAATCAAACATTGTCATGTTTTGACCGCCAGTGATTGCCGCACTGCCTCTTAAAATGTTGCTTACAAATTGCAGCCGATGCATGTACCACCAACTCGTGGCGTCGATGCTAATGCTCCCATCCAATTGGATAACATTCTCTGCGTACTTGACATCTTCGATTACAACGACGGACTTGTCACTCGTGACAATCGGTGATTGCAAGTTGAAGGCTTGAGGGACAGCGATGTCTTTGAGAATCAGAAGACTGCGGACTATCTGAGCAGCGGTGCTAACAGAACTCGTGTACATTAGAGCACTCTGGTTCGAGGCGACATTGGTGGTCCTTGCTCGGAATGACCGACTCGCAAAGTCGCGAATCATAAAAACAGAGTCGGTGAGGACAAACGAAGCATCCAGCATGCTGAGCACGAAGTTGGGGTCACCATCATCAGTGGTGCTGCGGATCATCTGCACAGTGGAATTGAGCAAAGTGACGGCGGACCAAAACACAGCGCAGCGTTGGGTCACGGCCACTGATTTGTAGGTGAACCTCATTGTGGCTCCAGTAGACTTAAACGCGGAATCACGTATGATGATGCTGGTACTGACAGGGAAAACGTTCAAGAACCCGATCATGCCGTCAACACCGCTCACGTTTTGAAATAACACGGTGATGTTGCGGCCATGTGGCGCGTCACGGAGGGTAGCGTCGGCAAGTGTCGAACTTGCAAAGCCGTTGATGTAAATCGCTGCTCTGTTGAGAACGACATTGCTTACAGTCACCAAGATGGAGTACGCTGGATCAGCGATACTCACATCGATAAAGAGCTGAGCTGGGATATTGAAGGATGCCCCGATAAAGGAAGTTCCGTCAATGTTGATGATGTTTCGGCTGATTCGTGATGCTGCCGCCGTATACGTCCCTCCAATGGATTCGTACGTCATTATGGATGCTGGAGCAATGCCAAGTGCGGCACAATTCAAGGCTGACGACGTCAACAGGAGGAGGAGGAGGAGGAGGAGGATCAGTAAAATGGGTGAGCAAGTGATGCTGTGGAGCGCATTCTGCGCGATCGCCGTTTGAAAGGCGTGATGCCGTAGTGGTGATGGCATGCAATAATGTGTACTAATTGGTTGTTGATTGCGAGTGTTTTGCTTTTTTGATCAAAGGTTTCGACTCTCACACTCTCTGTTGTTGTTGTTGTTGTGGATGTTCTTGAGATAAGCTGCGCGAGTTGTAAATGGTCAGCTCTAGTTCTTGATGAGCTTTTCTGTTTTGCAAGAATTCCTTCCTTTCTGTACACCGCGAAAATGAAGGAAAATGGTCATGACGAGCAGCGAAACTTGAGAAGGTTTGAAAACCCATCGCAGCGAAAAGGTATACTTTTTTATTTTTAGAGAAAACTTTGGAAGAGGAAAACAAACAAAAAAACAACAGAAATCCACAGCACTCAAGCACGTCTACTACACTACACAGTTCTCGCACAGCTCCTTCGCGACGACGAACGACATATTAGTGGTTGTTTGCTTGCGAGCCAAACTCATTGATATTTCCATGTCCATTTACAATCAGAGAAATAAGTTCGCGAAGTGCGTCGTCCTGACGACTCCTTTGATGACAATCCGTTGATTGCCCTTTTCCAGGTGACATGACTGCAACGTCATGTTGTTGGGATGCAGCGCGGTGACTGCCACCATCGTTTCTGGTTGCCAGAGAAGAAGATTTCTTCCGGATTTGTCGACTCGTGGAACTTTGCAAAGAGTTGGGCGTTGTGGTCGAGATGACAGCAGGAACATTCCGATCAAGGAACCGTTGCTCTACAAATGGAAGCATGACGTGATACAATTTCATGATCATCAAAGCAACCGACACGAACAGTCCGAATGAGGCGAAGGTGCCCTGCGAGACTACGCCGAGGCGGCACAGCATCGACATGAGCGTTGTGACGAGGTTTAGTGCCAAAGCAAGGGACGTGAGGTACGCGGCAAGGAGCGCTCGATGTGGGTGTTTCACCACAAAAAAGACACTCACACACATCAACATCACCATGATGATCACCTGCGTGCCGTTGCACAATGGGGGCCGAATCGCACTGACAATTTGAACAAAAATATTTGCCAGAGGCACCACGCACCATGCATGCATCCATCGGTCCGTGTACTTGGCCACGATGCTTCCGTAAGACATGCGCGCACTGGGTGGCATCCAGATGCCAATGGGAAGGACCACTCGTGACACACGCCGTGGGATGGGAGAAAACGTCTTTGCGATGGAGGAATGATAGGAAAAGTGTAAGTGACAAGATGACGGGGTTGGAGCGGATCTGCGCCGCTGTCTGCCGCGTCTCACCATATCAGCAGCCCCGTCGTAGTTCACTTGTTCATGATCCACGTGTCGGTAGATAAGGCAGTAGATGGCGGAAGATGTGGCAATAACAAAGGGGATACTGACAGTAAGTGCGCCGATGGCTTCAGGAGAGGCAGCAAAAGTGTCGCCATGTTCACCAACGATGCTGTCCATCACATCGCACACTGCCCTGACAATACCAGGGATAAAGAACATTGCCACACAGATTGATACGTTGGGAAATCGGAAGCGCCACATCAGTTCCTGCCGATACGGACGACGTTCATCTCTTTGGCCACCGAGCACACGTCCAAGACAAGTAGCGTCGTGCTCGACCTCGACATACTTTTCCTTCGATCGTGGTCGCTTTGCGGTGCATTTGTTGATGATGATTGACTTGTTGTTGTCTTGGAGGGAGGGACGTGATAAAGCGACCCACACGACGATCACATGCACGGCAATCAACCCTGTGCACAGCAATGAGTTGCCAATGGCAGCCCACGGGGATCCGAACACAGAGAATGGACTCAACGCAATCTGCATGATCTCATTAGTGGTGCTGCTGCCGCTTGTTGTGGATGTAGCGGTTTCTGCATAGTTGTTGCAGGAGCAAGGAGATGACATAAGCGCAGACAGCATCTGTAGGTCAGCGGCGTCCATGGAAAGTGACGCAAATGCTGCGGCTGCTGCGAGAAATGTCGTCGTCGCGACGGACCGAGGCGAATTATTCAGCTTGACTATGCTGTCAGGAGCTGAGCTAGGGTCGTTTGAAAATGGCACTGACGTGGTGGTTGCTGTGCAGGTAGACAATGGATACGCGTTTCTATTCGCAAACTGCATGTAATCAGTGATATTCTGGCCAACGGTACTCAAATCTAAATTGAGCAAACCGGGAAGACATATTGGCAGTGTCGTCGACACCAACGACTTTGAGGAACACAACATCGTTTCGCAGACGGAAGCGATGACGAGGAGCGAGAAAGTTGGGACGGGCCCTTGGAGTTTGGCGTTATTCTGCAAATCGAGGATGCGCAAGTCCCAACTGGTAAAGGTCAAATATTTAGAAGGCAAGGTGCCAGAGAAGTTATTGAAGCTCGCTGACAACGCCTCCAAATTTGGGAAGTATGAAATCGTCCCAGACAAGGAATTGTTTGCGACGGATAAGGTTCTCATCCTCGTCATTGAGGTCCACGTCTCCGGCAACGTTTGTGTGAATTGGTTGTGGGAGAAGTCAAGTTGATCGGCCGCGATTCCCCATTTGCTGTATTGGCTTGGTAATGTTCCAGAAAGAGCATTCTGAGAGACATCAAAGGAGTTCAGGGCTGTCATTTCGGCGTACTGTGGAGGAAGGGATCCAGAGAGTCTGTTGTTTCGCAGGGTGAATCGTGTCAACGATGTCCACGAGGAGTACTGAGGTGGTAGCGTTCCCGTAAAAAAATTGTTTTTCAGATAAAATGTGTCAATCCTCGCCCATTGTGCATACTCAGGAGGCAATGTACCACTAAGGAGATTGTTTTGAACTCGAAACGTTTGCAGTGTCGTACCCCACGCGCTGTACTCAGGTGGCAACGTCCCTTCAAAAGAGTTCTGGAGTACAAAGAAATCAATCATGCTACTCATCTTAGCGTAGGATGCAGGGAGCGTCCCTGTGAGTTGATTCTCGTCGCACATAAACGTAGTGATCTTCGTCATGTTTTGATAACTTTCAGGGAGGGTCCAATTCAGTTGGTTGGCCGACACTTGAAATGTCCGCAAATTCGACCACGCGTTCCCAAATTTGTTTGGCAGTGTCCCTGTGAGATTGTTGTTGGCCACCGTAAAGGTTGTCAGCTGTGTCCAGTTCGCGTATTCTGCTGGCAGCGTACCGCCAAGGGAATTGTTGTAGACAGCAAACGTCTGCAGCGAAGTCCAGTTGCTGAACGACGACGGTAAAGTGCCGTCAAGATGATTCATATTAGTGTTGAAGGTAGCAAGGGACGCTCCCCATGCTGACCACTCTTGGGGGATCGACCCCGTGATGCTATTGCCTCCAACATTGAAAGAGGTAATGTGGGATAGGCGTGACAACTCTGGGGAAAGCGTTCCTGATAGCGACCTCGCATCAAACTTCAATTCGGTAACGACAGACTCGTTGACGTTGATTGAAGTGCAAACGACACCGCCTCTGCATGCAAGTGAGCGATTCGTTTCTACTGGCAAGCTCAAGCCATGAAAGAATGCATTCAGAGCGTTGAGCTCTCGCTCAGAGACCGCACCTGCAGCATGTACTTGTGCGTCGATACACATTGGCAAGAGAGAGAAGAGAAACAATGCCACCATACGGTGAATCATGTGCGTCATTGTTAACGCAACCGGCAATTCCCCCGTCTCCGTCGAGCGAGAATAGACGAAAGGAACGAGCGTGACTTGCAGGATATACAATGGAAGCTTGTGTTCAAGGCCTTGCAAACAAAAATGCGTGGAACTACAACGTTTCATCGTAAATACAAGAGGGTCAATTTCGAGGGCACTGGTTTTTTTTTTGTCAGCAAACACAATCATAAAGTAGAAAAAGCACACATTATCGCCGCAACAAAAAAAAAAAACTAAAGCCTACAGTTCAAACGAGAGTTTCGCGGCGAAAACATAGGGGCTATCTTCGTCCACTTTGCAGGTTCCGTGGAACACTCGAACTGCTAACAGCAACGGTGCGATGCAAGCGGAGTCGGGCAAGGCGTTGGATGGTTGATGATGCATACCACGATGATGATGAAGAGACATCCACACCAGCAGCGCTGACTCCGTCGACGTGTCGTAACCACCCCTCTAGAAACGCAGCAGTACCAGGCTCTTCGCCACCCGCGTGAAATGTGCCAGGGGGATCTAACTCCGGTGTGAGGGACACAGAGACAAACGGGTATCCTCCTTTGACGCAATCACCAGCTAGTTATCAGACACCTTATAGAGGTTTACGTTAACGAAACCATTCCAAGTCGGGTATGCATCACCGTTCTATGGCGTGCGTCCAACGGAACAGCTCAGGAGGTGCACGTTTCACGACGCTGTTCGGTTGAAACTTCGCTTTGACGCCTAGTGTCGCAAGCTCAGTGAGAACGTCGTCGGTGAAGATCTCTGCAGCGTGACACATTGGAATAGCGAGGGCAGTGATTTGGACGGCTGGGGAATCATGACTTGTCCAGGTGTTCTGGGGGCAGCATTGTCGTGTTGCCATTTAGGGCAGTGTGTCGATAGTTGACGTCCTCCTCCATCGTCTGTTTTTGGAAGTTGGACACGAAGAGCGCAGCGCCACTGAAGCCGCAAATAAACAATCTTCCGTTGGCAGGGGACGAGAACAATGCGGGACGGAGAATGTCAAATATTTGGGGCCACATGCGACGCCCAGCAGTGGAGACAACGCACACATCACCACCTCGTTGCAAGAATGTCGTCAAGGGCGTGAGGCACGGCGACATCGACAGCGGTAGGTAGTGCCCATGAGCTTTGCTTGGCGTCGACGTCAGCGTCCCATCCATATCAGCGACGAGAAAGTGCCCTTTGAACATTTTTTTTTCTTCCTGGTGTTCTTTTCGTGAAGCAAAAACCCCAAAATATGAAAAGTACAAATCAGGGGGTGGGGTACAACAGTCGAATTCTTGCGTTGAGCACACCCACGATCTTGTACACACATTTTTTTCTGTCAGTACCGCGTCTCTGCCTCTCCGTCATCATCCCCGCCAAGCGCAAGCCCACCCATTGCAAGGAGTTTCGCTTGATGTTCTTGCCGATACAACTCCACTGATTTCTCGACATGCTCGTAGCCCAGCGATGCTAGTGTTACCATCAACAAGCCATCGTCCTCGAGTGCTTGACAGCTGTCCAAGTTGCCCACGAATTTCTCCCCCACAAATAAAAGCGGAAGGTTTGCAACAGAAGGCGAAGATGTCGAGGAGGAGGACGTGGATGGTGCTGATGCCGCAACGAGTTTAGCGAGATACTTTTGAAGAAACGGATTGTCGGCAACATCCAACTCCGAGAACGTGACGCGTTTGATGTACAACAATTGATGCAGAAGTCGACATTCTGTTCGGACTTGACGGTTTGCGGTCATGGACGTGACGTATAAAATGACCTCCTTGTCGCTAAGTGCTTCTGCTGCCGCGGCGCCACTGGCGGCTCCGGCAGAAGCGATGAGAGATGTTTTCACATCGTTCGAGGACGAGGAGGGTGGCTGTGCGGAGGCTGGCAGAGCAGCGGCGACAGCATCGCTCTGGCGAGAGCCTGCGACCACAACCACGGCTCCACTGCCAGATGCAGATGATGAGGACGAGCGAGTGTTGCCAAGCTGCTCCGACTCACGAGCAATCCGCGCTGCACGGTCGTACGCTTGTCGCTCGGCTTCAAGTTGTTCCTGAAACCGTTGGTCACGTTCTTGCTGTTTTCTTCGTTCTTTGTCTTTCTCCCCTTCGATGGCGTCCACCACCGCCTGCTCAACCGTGGAAAGCGTCATCAACTCAGAAAGCATCTTCTTTGCGTCTGTGTAGGAATATTTGTTGATACTGACAGCTTGTGCAAAGTCACCAATAATTTCGGCATCCACTCCAGGAAATCGTCGTTGCAAACGAATGGCGATTTCTGCCGCAGTGGCAAATCTTTGGAACGTAGCTGAGGGGCGAGGTGGGTTTCGTTGTTCTACTTCACCATCGGTAGTTGAACCTGCAGGACCAGAAGTCTTCGACAGTGGGGACCCATCGTAAAGAGAGCAAGGCGATCCGAATTCCATTGTCTCACTTTTTTTTTGTGTTCCCCTTCTTTGTATTGTCTTGTTGTGTTGCACTGTTTCTGTTGATTTCTTCAAAAAAAATATCATAAAAATCAATTGTTCAACATCAACAAACTGTCTGATTGTTAAACAACACAAAAACCCGCTTGCAAATGATTTGAAGCAGCAGTTGCGCATTCTCTCGCTCTCATGCAGCGATCATTTGTAGAGTCGCATCAATAGAAAAATACCTTCTTCTTCGCCCTCTTGCGCGAGGTGCACGCACACTCCTCCTCCGTCTTTACTTGGTCGAGTTTGGTGACGCAAACGAGGATGTCAGCACCGAACGCTTCATTCGTCGACGCCAGCAGCGTCGGCGAACATAGTCCAACATTTCCTCCCTAGGAGTGTACTTCCCGGAAGGAAAGTCGACTGCATACGCCCACCCACTCTTATCCGTGAACCCCTCACCAACATACACCTCCCAGTCACCGTCCCACTCCCATCCCTCCGGAAGGGCAAACGCCTCTTTCGGGAGAGAGTCTTTCCCATCGCGGCTCGACCACTTCGATCGGTCGGTGGGCATGAGGGAGCTGGACCAGCCTTTGATGGGGTACTTGCGTTGGTTCTCGAACGTTTCCACCGTTTTGACTTCCACGTGCGTCGTCGTTGAGGCGGTGGCGTGCGCAATTGCAGAGGAGGATGTCATCATCGATGACGATGTGCGGAAGATGTCACTCCCACCGGTGCTACCCGTCGTTGTGGCGTTGTTCACACGGCCGCCTAGGAACAACGAGGGAGGTACCACTTTTGATTCCGTGGGGCTGTGCACGATGGCCACCCAACGACGACGACGAACGTGCGTGTATTTGGTGATGCGCGATCCGTGTGACTCCGATTCGTATCGTTCGCAGTACGTCCACCCATCCAGCGTGGTTTGGTAGGTTTCTACTGCCCATCGGTCTGCAGGGAACCGGTGCTCTGCTTGGAGTTGTTCTCGAGGTTTTGGTGACCAAGTAGGTCCGTCTGTCGGGAGAAGCTCACGATCAGAGAAAAGAACACCGCCGTACGGCCTGCGTTGGAATTGCGTTGTCTGCACAATGCTGCCGGACATGGCAATCGCGCCTCCAGCATGGAAGAGTCGTACTGGCCGCATGCGCTTGACTTCTGACAAATATTTGTCTGCAAAGACAGTGGCAGCGGCGCCAGTGATCCTTCCCACGTCTGACAGCAGCCCGCCAACTGGCGCGGCAGCAACGCCGATCACACCCTTGCCGATGCCCTTGAGCAACCCAGTGGCGCCCTCCTCAGCGTACCCCTTCATTGGTTTTGTGACGAGGCCGGTGAGGCCAGCCACCAACCCAGTGACCACGTTCCCACTGCGGTGCTCCTTCTGCGACGTCCCTGACGCGATGCGCGCGATGTTGGACGTTGCGTTCGCTACGTTAGCCACGGCAGTAAAACCACCTCCAAGGACGTTGCCAACAAGCCCGACAGAGCCCTTCGCAAGGCCAAGCGCAAACGCCTTGGGTGATGTGGTCAGTCCATCGATTGGTTCCTTGAAGAACTTCACCGCACCACTGCCAACATCAGAGACGAGGCGGATGGGGACGCCAATGAAGGGCAGAGATGACGCGAATTGGAACCCAAGGCCGATCAGCTGCCGATTCAGACCAGCAACGTAGAAGTCGACGAAGCGTTGAATTTGTAAATGGACTTTACGATTTTCATTCTGCGCGGTGATGCCAGGGGCGGTGATAATCACGTCGTCTAGAGACACCACCATCATCGAGATCAGTGCGGCAGCTTGCTGTTGTTTCAGTTGCTGACGAATTACATCTTGTTCATTGCTGCTACGAACAAACCACACCCGAAGGATGATGGGATTGACTACAATTCGTTCAATAAACATTTGTACCGCGAGCCAACCTCCAGCACGAGGGCTTTCTTGATAGACGTAATCCATGGTAGGGAAGATGCGCCATCCGACAGCTGAGGCACCACCTCCTTGCTGAGATGCACTGGAGGAGTTGGCCGCTACACCGCTGTTGGACGACGTCGATGATATCGTTGACGGAGATGATCCACCAGCCTTGAAGTCTTGGATAAACCCAAGAAGACTCAGCAACATGGCATCTGTCAAGTGGACTGCCAGAGGCGCCACGTCTAACCGAATCTCATCGACTCGAATGACAGACGGGACGAGAACGATCTTCCGCTCGACGAAGAGTGCTACTGCGTGCTGATCCTGCTGCTTGCGGATCGACACCAACGCGGTTTCAAACACTGGGGCGTCTTCGCTTTGATTGTCGAATTGAATGTTGTTGACGTTAAATTGAATCACTTCTCGCTGCTCTGTTCGTTTCAAGTGAACTTTCACGCCCTCAAGCAGACCGAATGTGATTTCAACTTGCTTGTGCACCACCGAAATTTTGAGGGCGTTGACGACAGCGTTGAACTCCATGGAACGCGTTGGTACAGGGACCAAGCGGACATCGCTGCAGCGACTCGTAGGCAGAATTTCGATGGAGCGTTGGCCGTGGTTCCCTAACGTGACGGACGATGTCACATCAAATGCGCGGCCTTCATCAGGGCCATCGCCGACATCAAGACGATGCTCTTTTGGTGCTTGCGCGCGGCCTTGGCGAAGGGGAATTACAATCGGTGAGCAACCTCCCATCTCGACTTCAACAGATTGTTGAGCTTCACGTAAGTTCGCAACGAGCTCTTGCTGCGGAGAGATGGGTGCACCCTCCACCGTCGTTGGGGCTGAGACTTCAAAGGAAAAGCTGGAGGTGCAGTACGCGCCAACACGTGCGAGAACTCGCTTCGATGCGGCATGGCGAAGTGTGAGCGGGAGGTACGTGCGGTTGTAAATCACGTACGGTGGAACTTCTGGAACGTCGAGCACAATGTACGTGAGGGGGTCCTTCGTCGTGACCGCAACATCAAGCGAGACATCAGCACCGTACAACACCGGGGGTTGCCCTGCTGTTGCGAGCTGTTGTTGTGGCTGATCGTTGTTGCTTCCACGTGCTACCGTCACAAAGTTTCCAATTTCTTCAATGGGGAAACCGATGCCAGGCTCCACTCTTTGCGACTGTGACACCCGCAGCTGCACCGCAGGAAGCGTCGATTGGTTGTTGCCATCACCACCGGAGCCGGAAGGCGCGGCAGGAGATTTTCGCTCTCCGACATTGCTGTCCAACATCCGCGTCACGACAAAAGGTGCAGCCGATTTCGGGGGCACCTCGACGCAGTTCATGACAATATTTTGGTTCACGAGCTGCCCTACAAATAACGGACGGTCAAGGCGGTTCACCAGCACCCACCGGCACGATAACTCCACCACGCGCGTACCAACGGTATCGACCCATGTCAGGAACACAAGATGCATCACTTGTTGCGACGCTATATGAAACAGTGGTGCTTGGCTGACCACGCCAGGGACGTGCAGGGGGAGCTCATTGGGACTGCTAAACACCAAACCAGTGGTGGGGTTGGTGTAGCTTAGCATGCCAAAGAACTTGTCTTCATCGTCTGGTAGAACCGGCGCTGCTTCTTTCATCATTGCTGGAAGCTTCGAAAAGTTTTTCTTTCGACCAGCGCCAGTGCCGAATCTTCCTCCGCTGGTGACTTCGTTGAGTTCAAGGTCAAATGGTGTGTGATTCACAATGGCGTACGGCGTGTGGATCCGGATGGTGTCGTTCTGCGCAACCGTCGTGATGAGGTCGAACACTTCAGCGGCGTCGCCAACAGCACTCAACTTCAACTTCCGGGAGCGAGGGGCCGCGGCTCCAGCGGCGGTAAACAGCTGGGAGGGGGCAAAGGGGCTCTTTTTGAGCGAGACCGACAATGCAATTTTGCAGGCGTCGACATGCGGCAAATGGAGAGCGCGTACTGTGGAGAACGGCTCACAGACTAACGTTTCTGTTGGCCCATCGCCTGTGGGAACATCGCCTGATTGGTTCACCAAAAAGAAATCTACAGACATGGGGCAGGCAAGGTCATTCTGCACCCTCACAGCCGCATCCACGACGATGGAGTGGTGAGGAGCTCCTGCAATCGGCTCTCCATTTTCACGAGAGATGCGCAAGTGCAGCCGCCCACCGCGGGTAGACGCCGTCTTCCCCTTAGACCTGGCGACCATGTCGTATTGGTATCCGTTGAGAATGTCTAATGTAGACGGCGGGGACACGTTGCTGTTCGTCTCTGCCACGAATCGGCTCTCCATTTTCACGAGAGATGCGCAAGTGCAGCCGCCCACCGCGGGTGGACGCTGTCTTCCCCTTAGACCTAGCGACCATGTCGTATTGGTATCCGTTGAGGATATCTAATGTAGACGGTGGGGAGACGTTGCTGTTCGTCTCTGCCACGCCGAAGACTTCATCATCGTCAGGCAGAGGCACCACACGGAATGTATTGCTCACTGAGTAGGTTGTGGGCAGGAACATGGTTTGGTTAGGATGCACGATGCCGCCCTCAAGTCCATCCAGTTGGATGCGAATCGGTAGTGTATTGTGAATGGCAAGGAAGGAGCGAGTTCCAACGTGCAGTGGGAGGAGGCGCATGATAATATCCATCGACACGCCATCTGCACCAGTCGTTGCGTTCGTCTCTGCGATGATGTGCTCACAGCCAATCGGCGCTAAGGTGAAATACGTGGTCCGGTCGATGCGAGCGGTCATGCGGTCTGATGAGCCGCCAATGGTGGCAAGAGCGATGGCGATTTCGGGCCGTGAGAGGGCAAGTTCAATCGCACCAAGTGGACGGAGGTGGTGACGGCCCTCCTCGAGCACAAAGGTTTCAAATGTGCAGTTGCGAAGGAGAAGTTTGACGAATTTCGACAGCTGACCCACCCCTGGCGTTGGCGTTGCAGGTGAGGTTGGTAGCGGAGACGTATCAGCACCAGTCGCAGACCTGTTACTGTGGCTTTTTGCCGGCGATCCTTTGTTATATGTCGCGCTGGTGGCTTGCGGTGTTCCTCGGTTTGTGGCGCTCACGTTGGGTGTGCGGTTGTTAAAACTGCTCACACTCCCTGGACCACTCGTTCCGCCACCACCAACACTGCTTGCGGCTGTGGTGGCTGGAATAAACGAGCTCTGAAGGTCACTGACAATAGAGCTCAAAAGTCTCACGGAGTCGATGCTGACGACGTAGCTCAATTGTTCTAGGCTCACTTGTGCAATATTCTCGAGCTGCTTCCATGTAGCGTTACCGACGCAGTGCTCCACAATAGGCTCCCACACACCAAACGATGGGTTGTAGTGCCAAAGTTGCAACTTGGACGTAATTCTAAGAGTGCGATCGTGCAAGTCGAGACGAAGGACATCGCCGCTCCGAATTTGTGCCATGCCACCGCGGTTGTTTGCCAACACGATATCAATAGTGGTAATATTCACATCAATGGCGTTGGCGACGACTTCACGGCGACCGGTTGCACACTTCCAACAAATCTTACGATTCGCAGAGGACTCGTTGTTGCCGAGAACAGCGTGGGGATCGCGGCAGAAGCGGCACGCACTTTTCCGTGCGCATTCCCGAATAGGAATATTTTGTTCATCTTCCATATCGACCAGGTGCAACACGCCGCCACCTGACGAGCGTCGCTTGATCAATTCCGCCAGCGCATCTGGATCTCTGGAGACTGTTGTTGCTGTGGAAGAAGAGTTATTGTTGCTGAGAGTCTTGGGGGAGTCATGATGCTGTTGCAGCTCCCCTCCATCGGAGACATCAATTGCGGTCGTAAATTCATTCGCGATGCGCGCGATGCGGCCGAGGAACATGGTGTTCATGTACACCTCCAAGGACGTCACGGAACAATCCACCGCCACGTGGTCGACACCAGCGACAGAGATGCGGATATCTGTGGGCCGGAGCGTCAGGTCATCGACTGATCGGAGGGATTGCAAATCGCACACGATATTTCGCTGTTCGATCACCGGGAGGAGCGCACCAGTTGCGAAGATTGGTGTTGAGGTGCGCTGGGTCAGGCGCAACTTGGCCCTCGTGGCGAGCCCTAGGTCTACGTCAAAGCTGTCAGAAAGTACATGGAACTGAACACATACGGAAACAGAGACCACCAAAAGCTCGTAGGTGTTTTTCAAGTCTGACGTAGTGCGCTTCACGGCACTGCTACTTTGTGTGTGTTGCCGTTGGGGTGATGTTGAAGGCGTGCTCACCGAATTGCCATGTGAGTGGGTTGCTCTGTTGTTTACACTGCTAGACGACACCGTTGAGCGGACCACGCGTTGAGACCTCACCGCGGAGTTGTCGGTAGCGGTAGGATCAACGTACGCAGAGGAGGAAGAGGGAAACTTCGACAATGACTGTGGGGAGGCGGTAGGGGACACTGCCGACCCGCCCATTATTTCTGCTGATGGTTGTTCTTCGTCCTCTGCGATCACACGACTTCGTTGGGCAGCGTTAAACATGCGTTTGCAGATGGACACATCGGAGCAGCGGATTGCGCTTTGGAGGCCATAGGCAACGAAGGACCCAAGTGTGTAGGCACCGGTCACGAATATTGTGCCGTTTGTAAACAGCACTTCGCAACCTTCGGCGAGGAGAATCAGAGGTTTCGGCGGATTGCCTTTCAGCACCAGCCGATGACGGTTGAGATTCACTTCAAACGTGCGAAGGACTGTGTTGGTTGCCACAAGGAAGTGCTTCTCATCTAAAATCAAGTCTTCCTTTAACGTCACGCAATGAGTGCCCTCCAGCAAGAGAGCAACCTGAGGACGAAGAGGAGCGCGAAGGGACTTGTGAAAAAAGGGTTCGTAGATGGACGTCACCCAGTCGGCTACCACTTGAGGCGTCATGGAGAGGGCAACTTGTTGAATCGTTGCGTCGATGTCCGTCTCGAATGTGTCGTCTTCGTCTTTTGAGTGCTGACGATTTCTCTGGAGGACAACATCAGAGAGGTGGACGATTTGAAGCGTTGGCCGCAGTGGGGGAGGAAAGGATAACAGCTCACTGTCATCGTCATAGGCACCACCACCACGATTGTCGTTGTCAACCTTCTTTGCAGCACTAGCAGTGGTGGACGGATCCACCGAGGACGGCTCTGCGTCGAAGAAGTTTTGATGACAGTGACTGAGAGAGAGGCCTCCTAGTTCCACTCGGGTCTTTGTTTCATTCAACGAGGGAACATCGCTATGCGACCATGCAAAGTCACGAAGTTTGACAGAAAAGCGCGACGCAAGATCCATACGAGCTTCCCGTAATGTGACGGAAAAACCGATTTCTGTTCCTGCCATCGCTGGCGCATTGTTGTTGCTGTTACCACCCGATGTCTGGTTGTGAGATGATGAGGAGACGGCGCAACCTGCGCGTTGCTGATTGCTTGACGAAGTTCGCCGCTCATCATCGTGCGCAGGATGATGACCCCCTCGTTGTAGAGGCTCCGCGTCGTCATCAGGATGTAGAAGGCGGTCTGAGGCCTCGGTGGCGACGGCTGCAGCTGCTTTCAAATCACCAATCATTTCAAACAGGAAGTACAACTGCTCTTCGCTGATCACAATGTCAAGTTTGGGAGCAACAAACGTTAACATCTTCTTTTGCATTATGATGGATGAGGAGGGAGCGAGGCCTGTGGGCGCTGAGTGCTCATGATGCTGCGGTAGAAGGGCTAAAGGAAGTGTGTACGACGCCTCAAGAGCTTTTTCGTGGCGGAAGATGGGCTGACCATTGACGCGGATCTCAATAGCTGACACAGCAAGTCGATATCGCTCTTGTTGGTAAACTGACCCGGGTGCGCTGGACTCGATGATCGAGGACAATGCAAACTGTCCAGGGAATATTTCTAGACTTTCTGTGAGATTCGGGTTGCTGACCACAACGAGCCGAGGCCGTCGAAGGACCACATCAAATTGTGTGAGCGGTGCGGCTTCGCTGCGGAGTGCGGCTGCACGATCTTCGGCAAGCTGCCGAGTCTTCCGACTAGTGACGTCACTGATGGCGGACGTCAACTCCGTCACAGATTTGCCAACACCGCCGAGAAGCGACGGAACCGCGACGAAGGACACGGAGCTGATGCGAGCGTAGAAATATTTCTGGAACGCCCTGCTGCCAGAGGTAGTAGTGGAGGCGGGCGAAGACGATGATGATGTCTTTTGTTGCGTCTCTAGCAGCGATGACATGTGAATGTGGACAAACGTATCGAGATCTACTGCACGAGCAATACGCTCGTACGCAGTCTTCCCATCCACAAGTGCTTCGTCCCACACACCGCCACCACCACTGGTGTTGTTGTTGTCGGGTGAGGAGAATCCTTTCAACGCTTTGAAACATGCAACGTTCGAAAGGTTTTGGAAAAACTCGTGTCTCATGACACCGACCTTGCCGCTATCGGCATGGCAACGAATTAATAACTCTCGTAGCATCGCAGCTTCAGCTGGGGTGACTTTGGAAGCTTTGGGGCCACTTGTTGTTCCCCCAGCAGCGCCATAGTACGGCTCGAAGAATTGCCGGTACTTGGTGGACGCTGTGAATAAATCTTCCGCCCTAAAAACGGATAAGAGAACCTCAATGGTGCTCTCTGGAGGCGACTGGGAGCCAGGAGGCACCTCAACAGTAGATGACGGCACGGGTGTGGCGTAGGCGAAGCTGGTGACTCCAACGGTCGCACCAAGGACTGTAAGTCGACAAAGTTCGTTTCGTCGCGCCTGAGACGCTCCTTGTCCTGAAGATGCTGATGCAGCTGACATCAGAGTCACGGATGACTGCTGGAAATGGATTAAGAACAACTTTTTCGTCAGATGATGCATCTCAGCGGTTGTCGATGGAGACGAAGATCTTGGCGTCTTGGCGGCCAACGACGATGCGTTTTGAGTAGAAACAGAAGGCTGTTGCTGTGGTGGTGTTGTCAGTGGTGGTGGCCCTTCAATACCCATGAGTAGGTTCATGAGGCCACTGATGGGCCCCGGTAACAGCAGCAGCCGACTTTGGGCAACAGTGACCACCGCGTCGCCGTTAGGGGTTGCCACGTAACGAATCGACTCCACCTGGTCTTGTGGCGTCGCAACTGAGGGAAGTGCAGCCGAGGAGTGTGAAGAGCTGTTTGCACCTGCTGCGTCGGCGCTCCCGCACACCAACATCGGCGTTCCTGTGGCCACCTCAACTAGCTCTAACCCAAAAAGTGAGAATGTGGTGGTAGCGGCGGATGTGGCTGATTGAACCTCGTCGTCAGCTCCTGCCCTCGTCACAGTCGTGTTGCTGTTTTGTCCGTCAGTTTTGAGGGACATTCGCGCAGCTCTGATGGCCAGCATTGGTCGGTTATCTCCTAAGCCTGCGACGACAACTTCAAGTTTTTGATTCGACGTCAACTTAACGATACGATGCACCGACGTGGTCGTCGACGTTGCGTCACTGGCGCTGGCTGGTTTCAATGCAACAAACGTTGCCGAGCTGAGCTCCTCAAGCGCCCTCGTCGTTGGGACGATGTCGGCAGAGGATACCGCCGTAACTGGTGGTGGAACGTAGGGAACAGTAAGGTTTCGTGAGACAATCCACAGAACATCCACGAGAAATTTATGCGAAATCGCTAATTTTGACATTTTCACAAAGTCAACGTGAATGTGCTCCTCTTTCACGATCTCAGCAATGTTCATTGACGTGGGTGATGAGGATGGAGTGAGAGTGGCCGATGTTGGCTTACTCGAGAATTCAATGGCAACAGTGAAGCCCAAGTGCGGATGGGGAGTTGCGAGTTGGCCACTGCTGGTGTTGCTCACGACTCCGAAACTGGTGTTGAACAAACTTGCGTTGCTTCCACCAGCGTAGTACTCCTCGTCACTGATCATGAGGCCTTGGATGCACATATCTTTGAGTTCCGTTGTAACAGTGATATCCGATGTTGGCAACTTGGTGCCTGATGCGGACGACTTACGAATGGCGACTTGTGTTTTCACTTCCTCCATAAATGCGACAATATCATGACGCGGTTCTTCCTCCATCGACGAAGAAGAAGAGGGATTGCGGTGATGAGAGAGAGGGTGTGGGGGCATGAGCGGCTTTCTCGTGGCATCTCCAACAATCGTCACCGTGGGGTGGGTCCATTTCAGATTGACGTAGATGGCAGACTGGGACTCAGCGGCAACAAGTCGCGCGACGCGCTCACGTTCTTCTCGCATCATTCCGAGTTGGGCAATTTTACTAATGGGCTGCGTGGGATTGCTGCAGAAGTCAACAAGCTGCATGATGATCGGCATGGACACCACTGCACTGAGGCCTTGCAGGTGCACGCCGATGGTCGATTCTCCCTCTCCTGCACGGAGTTCAAGGAGGAGCACCGAAGTGGAATAGGTAGACGGGCCTGCGGTGTTTGTCGTGGACCCTGGGCTGGGGGATCGGCGCGTGTGAGAGACAGCAAAGTCTCCATGGCCACCATGATCGTGGCCGTGACCGTGGTGAGGGCTTACATTAAGAGGCGTGATTGGTGCGGTCCACGCATTGGCGGTGGTGGTGGACGCAGCAAACGAGTTCACTGAGTCTAAAATATCTGCCCCAGCATTGTCGTAGCCTCGCCCGCACGGAGTTCAAGGAGGAGAACCGAAGTGGAATAGGTAGACGGACCTGCGGTGTTTGTCGTGGACCCTGGGCTGGGGGATCGGCGCGTGTGAGAGACGGCAAAGTCACCTTGGCCACCATGATCGTGGCCATGACCGTGGTGAGGGCTTACATTAAGAGGGGTGATGGGTGCGGTCCACGCATTGACGGTGGTGGTGGACGCAGCAAACGAGTTCACTGAGTCTAAAATATCTGCATTGTCGTAGCCGGCTAGCAGTGGTTTCTGCGTGGATGCCCTCGCCCGCACGGAGTTCAAGGAGGAGAACCGAAGTGGAATAGGTAGACGGACCTGCGGTGTTTGTCGTGGACCCTGGGCTGGGGGATCGGCGCGTGTGAGAGACGGCAAAGTCACCTTGGCCACCATGATCGTGGCCATGACCGTGGTGAGGGCTTACATTAAGAGGGGTGATGGGTGCGGTCCACGCATTGACGGTGGTGGTGGACGCAGCAAACGAGTTCACTGAGTCTAAAATATCTGCATTGTCGTAGCCGGCTAGCAGTGGTTTCTGCGTGGATGCCGAAGCACCAGACGCAGTCGTGCGCACACTGCTGTTCATGACGTCGCCATGATGAGCAGCGGCGGCGGTGTTGTTGTGGCTACTACTGTGGTGAAGGAGGTTATGTTGAGTGAAATGACTGTGCGACCGTGAAGAGGATTGAAGGAGCCTGTGGGCTTACATTAAGAGGGGTGATGGGTGCGGTCCACGCATTGACGGTGGTGGTGGACGCAGCAAACGAGTTCACTGAGTCTAAAATATCTGCATTGTCGTAGCCGGCTAGCAGTGGTTTCTGCGTGGATGCCGAAGCACCAGACGCAGTCGTGCGCACACTGCTGTTCATGACGTCGCCATGATGAGCAGCGGCGGCGGTGTTGTTGTGACTACTACTGTGGTGAAGGAGGTTATGTTGAGTGAAATGACTGTGCGACCGTGAAGAGGATTGAAGGAGCCTGTGGGCTTACATTAAGAGGGGTGATGGGTGCGGTCCACGCATTGACGGTGGTGGTGGACGCAGCAAACGAGTTCACTGAGTCTAAAATATCTGCATTGTCGTAGCCGGCTAGCAGTGGTTTCTGCGTGGATGCCGAAGCACCAGACGCAGTCGTGCGCACACTGCTGTTCATGACGTCGCCATGATGAGCAGCGGCGGCGGTGTTGTTGTGACTACTACTGTGGTGAAGGAGGTTATGTTGAGTGAAATGACTGTGCGACCGTGAAGAGGATTGAAGGAGCCTGTGGGCTTACATTAAGAGGGGTGATGGGTGCGGTCCACGCATTGACGGTGGTGGTGGACGCAGCAAACGAGTTCACTGAGTCTAAAATATCTGCATTGTCGTAGCCGGCTAGCAGTGGTTTCTGCGTGGATGCCGAAGCACCAGACGCAGTCGTGCGCACACTGCTGTTCATGACGTCGCCATGATGAGCAGCGGCGGCGGTGTTGTTGTGACTACTACTGTGGTGAAGGAGGTTATGTTGAGTGAAATGACTGTGCGACCGTGAAGAGGATTGAAGGAGCCTGTGGGCTTACATTAAGAGGGGTGATGGGTGCGGTCCACGCATTGACGGTGGTGGTGGACGCAGCAAACGAGTTCACTGAGTCTAAAATATCTGCATTGTCGTAGCCGGCTAGCAGTGGTTTCTGCGTGGATGCCGAAGCACCAGACGCAGTCGTGCGCACACTGCTGTTCATGACGTCGCCATGATGAGCAGCGGCGGCGGTGTTGTTGTGACTACCACTGTGGTGAAGGAGGTTATGTTGAGTGAAATGACTGTGCGACCGTGAAGAGGATTGAAGGAGCCTGTTGTGTGTCTTTCCCAGCAACGTTGACGATGGTGCAACTGCAGGGGATTGTGGCCCGGTCGCCATGATGAGCAGCGGCGGCGGTGTTGTTGTGACTACCACTGTGGTGAAGGAGGTTATGTTGAGTGAAATGGCTGTGCGACCGTGACGAGGAATGAAGGAGCCTGTTGTGTGTCTTTCCCAGCAACGTTGACGATGGTGCAACTGCAGGGGATTGTGGCCCGGCTGCCGTGCTTGTTGTAAGGGGGCCAGTTGAGGATGGTGTTGCAAGAGGAAGTGACGTTGCCGTGGACGATTCAATGATGTAGCATTGAGACGCACAGTGGAATAGGCGCATGGCAACGACTTCGAGGCGGACAAACACTCCCCCGCCAACCCCAGCACCGCCACCACCTCCACCTCCTTTCTGAATGCGAAGCTCCAAGTTTGTGATGTCTGCCACAAACAATTCTTCCCCAGTGGCGCTAGAAAGGAACGGGGCCATGAACTTCTCAGCGCGCAATACAATCTCCATCGCTTGCTGAGGCGGAGGAGGAGGAGTGGGCAACTGGGCTGCTTGTGGCGGTGGTTGGCCCGCAGTGAGTGGCTTCAATGCGAACATGACAGATTCATTCACAACAAAATCGTACACGCTCAACCACTGCTCGGACACAGCAAACCTCTTAATAGAAAAGCCAATATCGATGGACAACACCACTTCTCCTGGTACTACTGTCATAGCGGAATCACCGGTGCTGCTCGATGCCTGGCTGTCGTCATCGTCAGATGAAGAGGCCATAAGTTCTCGGCGTGAGGTGGACATGACAACGCCGCCGCTCTTTTTCTTGGTGAGAATCTCAATCGCTGAAGTGCCGCACAATAGTAATGCGCTCTTGTTGTTGCTACTGTTACAGCTACTTGTTGCTACAGTTGCGTCGCGGATGTCAAAGATGCCAATGGACTCCCATGAGATCTGTTTTTGGTCTTGCTGCGGAATAAGATTCACCACCAATTTGGAAAGCGCAGTTGCGTCGCGGATGTCAAAGATGCCAATGGACTCCCATGAGATCTGTTTTTGGTCTTGCTGCGGAATAAGATTCACCACCAATTTGGAAAGCGTTGCGCGATGAACCGGCGTGAGCACAGCGCTGCTACTGCGTTGAGCTCGCAGAAACGTGACAGTGGCGCCATCGAATAAAATCCGCACGACAACGCCACCAGGGGGAGGTGGCATAGCGCCTGGTGCGAGGACGATGACAGGGGATGCGGGTGCACGGCGTTGGTACACCATCGCTGCGTCTTCTGCGGGAGGCACCATGCGTAGTACGTTGGACGATAAAAACGACACGACATCGACAAGTTGTTGATCGGTCACGCGCAGCTCTAAGAGCGGTCCAGTGACTGTGAGCAGTTTGCTCGAGGTTGGCCCTGCAATGGGGTCGAAGGTGCTTCGGATCGAAACAGTCAAACATTGAACAGGCTCTAGTAATGTCTGTTGTTGTCTTGCTGATTGTTGGGATGCATGTCCTCCTAGAGCAGCAGTCGTCACAGTCATCCCGTGAAGAGAGATGTTCATTGTGTTTTGGGTCTGTGCTGGGTCAAGGCTGTTCTCGATGCGAAGCCGTTGCACTGTGCCCATCAACAAAGGCGACGCTGTTTTGATCCCTGCGGAGCTGGG
>CYKH01000341.1:17348-29384 GCA_001460835.1 Bodo saltans | reverse complement strand
ACATACAGCGGCTTCAGCACTCGCGGAGTAATCAGCGAGGCGAGCTCCTTGCAGGCAGCGATCACAACAAACCCGCTGAAGGTTTCTAACCAGAAGCGAAATGTAAAGAGCATTTGCCCCATCTCGCCGTGCGACAAGATAGTGCGTGCATGAATGATGCTGATAAAGGAATGCGCGTAGTAGCCGCCAAAAGTGGACCCAGCTGCAGCACCAAAGAATCGAACGGTATCGGTGTAGCAAGGGCATGGATCTTTCGGGGACACGCAGATGGAGTTGGCGATATGACTCAGCACAAATAGGTACCAAGGAAGGTAGTTGGATGCAAACACAAAGTCGATAAATGAAGAAACAAACAACTGTTGCAACATCCACGAGAAAGCGAATACAAACGCTCCAAAGAACAAGTCTGCTGGCCAGTGAAGTCCGAGGTACACACGGCTAAGCGCGGTCTGGATGATAAAACTTGCACCTCCCAGCCAGATGATCCATGTTGCGTGCGGGAACATAATGTTCAAACTCAAGCACACGTGGTAGGTACACATCATACCCAGCCCTGTATGCGTGCTGGGCATTCCATACTCCATACCGTGGCTGTCTTTTCCAGCGCGTCGAAGGGGTGGACAGGGTGGTCGAGGGCACGCAAAGAGGTCCTTCATGTTATCAACGAAATAAAGAGTCACCGACATCATCGTGCAGAAAAGGGCGGCTTGCTTGGTAAGGCCGACCCAGAAAATGAGAGGGATGAAAAATGTGTAAAATGGAGGTTCACCGAAAATACTGAGAAACTCGCAGTACCGAGTGATCTGAGGTTGGTACCGAGGAAGCAAGTTTTGAATTCGCATCATCGTATGAATGGTCGCCTCATCGCAAAAGTTTGATACGTACCAGTCGCGGATAGTTACTTTCCGCCCAGTCGCCGCGACGAGTGGTGTTTCAGGACGAGCTAATTCAGCCATCTGAGCCTTTTTTAGATCAAACAAAGGTTCTTTCTTTTCTTGTGATTTCTTAAGCGTGCGCTCACTAATGAAGGGCACACTTCAGTCGAAGCATGAATGACAAAGACAAATTCATACATTAACATCAATCAAAATGCCAACACAACGTGAACGCGATTGAAAATGGTAGAGTCATTGTGAAGAAGAGTGAAGTGATGAGACAACTAACAACCAGAGAAGTTGGGGAAAGTACTTTAGCGAAACAGAAACATCGTCTTTTTGGCATTAGTTGTTGGCCCACGACGAATCACAAACTTCGAGTGATTGTCGTTTTTCGCGAGAGAAGGGTCTGTTGTGTGAGAATGTGATGAAGGATCTGGTGCGCACTGCATCGATTGATCCTCATGATGTGCGAGTGAAATACGATCGCATTCTGTTGGGAACACATCGCTGTGAAGAGTTTTTGGCGAAGGAAGAGTTTTCGGGGTTAACCTAAGCGACACAGCTGCGGAGACCTGTCGCCATCCAGCAATTGCTTCTTGCATGACAGCTTCTTCATCATCGTTGGCAGCAGTCATGAGAGCATGCCGAAGATGGTTGCAACCGTCAAGAGCGGCACTGTGCTTCGCTGTGGCGATAGAACGTTCTTGAAGGGCGTGCTTGAGGTGACTCTCGGTATCCTGAAGCATTGTGCGGGCTGCTGCAACGGAAGCACGTAGTGTGGTATTCTTGTCCCTCAAGTGCTGAACCTCGGCTTTGAATTGCTTCAACTGAGACTCTTCCATCACGCTCGCTTGTTGCACTTCGCACAACAGAGCGTACATAGCTTGAAGATCCATTATGACTTGTCTTTCCAAAACAAAGAAAAAAAGAAAAGTGATGTACACAGAGAACTTGAATAGTTGGTAAGCCTCTTCATTAGGTGGGGAGTGCATTTCGCGTTCGAATGGTTCGGTCCATCTAACAAAGAACACAACGATTCCCCCATCATATCATCAATGGCAGCACGCACATCCGTCGTCACCTTGCTTGGAGTGCCTTGATTTAGCACGGCGTCGATTTGGCTCACCAGGATTGAACGCAAGCACAGCTACCGTTAGCGAACCGAGGGTGAGGCCAGCAACTGCTGCAATAACACTTCCAACCCATGCAGCAGGAGACGATTCAATGAATTCATTGCCCTCCACTTCAGCGGCACTTGCGCGTGCCACAATGGAGGAAGCACACACAAGATACAGTACAAGTACGTTTTTAACGTGCTGCAGCATTTTTGTGTGCCTTCAGCGAGGGAAATACTTGAACAAATGGTACGAGCTATCTTCTTCTTTGAGCACAACAAATTCGTTGAAGAAAATAGAAATAACTGGTGTTGTGCTTTCACTGCTGACAAGGAGGCGAGCTATGACAACTCCATCGAATTTCGTCAAAGTACAAACAAAACTCACCAAATCCTCCATGATGATGAGACTGATTCCCCCCCTCCCTGTGGAAGATTGCGTTGATGGCCGTCACCACCTGAAAGCGGATGACGGCTTTTGAGCACCGTTTGGCAGACGTTGATTGTCAATGCTTTCATCAGACAGCTCTGAAGCGAGGGGGAGCAGGAGGACTGTCAATGCTTTCAGCATCGCTCTCTTCAGAGCTTTCTTCTTCGTCACTTCCACTAAAAACCTCATCGACGGTGAGTTTGAAGCGCGATCCGCGTTTCACTGCGCGAGAACCGCGCTGCGCAACCACTTCGATTGAAATGAACGGCGCCACACCGTGTTCCTTCCTCTCAATGGCAGCGGCCAGATCACGAAGACGAGCAGCCATGTCTAAGTGGTTTCGTCTGGATCCACTCGAAATAGCAGCTTCGCCCTCATCACGGTCACGTTTTCCTCGTCGTTCACGTTGAATTCGTTGTGGCGGCGCGACTTGATTGCGCGCTGAGTGTGAGCTCATCAATTGTTCACTTGCTTCTTCTTGAGGTCTCCGCATGTGCTGCGCAACCGATGCATGTTGCCATGGTGCTGACGCCACAAGAGTGGGAAGTGGTGAGGGAGAGGGTTGTGGAGGGCGGTACGCAGCGAATTCCGGCTTCTGTGACAATTGTGGTGGCTCTGATCCAACCCGAGCTAAATTATTTTGGTGCATTTTTCCAAATTCGTGCGCGATCCTTGCTTGATCACCAGACAATTGAACGCCACAGAGTTTACACTCGTACTGCTTACCTGATTCGCCGCGTTCGCGCTTCTTATGAGGCTCACCGGCGATATGGGCTTCGTACTGATCTTGGCCACAGAGCACAAGGTTACATCGATCACATCTGAAGAGGTTCATTGAGCGTGAGCTTTTTCTTTTACTCCCAAACAGGATGCTAAAGGCAGTGGCCAGTATGGGCGGGGTCGTACGGCAAAAAAAATCCTTTGAGAGAGCAAAATGAAAAACAATAAACTTGTTTGGTGAAGGAGAAATTGATGAGAGCGAGAATACACGTTTTTTTTCTATTCTAACGAAAACAGTGGTTTCTATCAGGGGTGACTTGTTTGTGCCGCTAAGAACTTCAGACGAGGTGCAAATCATCTTTTTTTAAGAAGAAGACACCACCAATCCAGTTCGTTGCAGTGCAAGGCAACCTTCCATCACTGCTTCTGAGAGTGAACTGAAGGATCGCAGTGCTCGCCAAGACTCTTGTGCGACGCCGTACGGTGCTGACTTTGTCGAGACAGAAAAACCTGTGCGATGTGCTTCATTGGAGGGCTCCATGTGTGTTGCAACCGCCTTTTCATCGAGGGCAGTCGACACAGTGAGCACTGCGCACGTCTCTGTGAGAGGAAGTACTTGCTTGGCGTGCTGAACTAGTGTTGTCGGAATGCGTTGATGATGATTGCCACGTACGGTACTGTAGCTAAAATGAGGCTCCCACGCTGCTCCTGCTCCTTGACAGCGTCGAAACGACTCCATCGCTGTTTGAGACTCTTTCGCTGCTGCATGCGTGATGGATGCGATGCCTCGATGCTCTGAAAATGAATGCGCGTATCGCCATAGCGACACCTCGAAGGCGTGATAGCTGACCTGATGAAGTTGCCGTTGACGCTCCAGCACCAGGGTGGATGCTGCTGCTGCGAGGAGAGGAGAGTCTGACTGAAGGGTTGCGTGGAATGCGACGCAGCCTCCTTTTACGACAAGTGGAGCGACGCACCGCTCCTCAAGTTTCATGAACTTTGCAGCAGAACGCACAATTAATGCCTCGAGGATATCTTGACTTGTGGCTGACAAAACACGTTCACTGGACGCTTCGCCGAATGCGGGAGATGAACCTTTCCCAGCAACTGTGCACCCGCAAAACACGCTGTCTTCAGATTCATCGTCTGATGACGAAAGTTCATCCAAAAGTTTGGAGCTTCCAACGTTGTCTGGCTCAACTGTGCAGACGTCAATGTGTTTGTGAAGGGATCCTGTACCACGTCCATGAAGTCCAGGAAAGAGGGGCACGTGCTCTTCATCCGTAGTGGCCCGAGTAGGTTGAATCCCTTCGCCTCTGGCGTTGCGTTGACAGAACCCGTTGTAGACAGGCGAGGGCGTTTTCGAGCAAACCTTTGATCGTAATGCATCCGCCAGCGCTGCACCCTTAACGCCACTGGCTGGAGTAGGAAGGAGCGCGAACACCATCGATAGCGCCGAGCCAACAGTCACCACCACGAGATCCACGGCCCGTTGGCCACTGAGGCGGCACATCTTAAGAGGGACTTCCACTATTCGCACAGCACTGCCAGCGTCTTTGTTCACGTCAGCGTCAAACGAAGCTGCTTTTGGAATGAGTTGATCCATCGCCAATGATGAAATGAGTACTTTTTCCCATTGAGACGTGAACTCGACAAAACTTCTGGATGCCAACACAAGACCACCAAGGTTGAAGACTGAGAAAAAGAACACACTTCCACTTGCATCTGGTACTGCGTCGCTGGTGTTCATTGAGGCGTTTGTAAGCGTTTCAACTGCGTCCTTGGTCGTTGAGAAAAGGGGGCTGCGAGGAAATGCTTCAGCGAGACACCGAGCCATCGTGAAGAAGACTCCACGATTCAATTGCAGCACGCTCAAAAAGTGTTCTTTGTGCGGCGCTAACGACGCAATATTAGCTGGTGTGCGCTGGAGAACAGATGGCGTCGCGGTGAGCGGAGTGGTGACATCATCAGCCGCCGTTGCCGCGGAGTGAATCATCCAGCTTTGCCCGACAATGAAAACAGCTCCTACCGGGAGGCTACGGCGGCGTTCAAGAATGCAAAGGAAAGGATGCAGAGGGACTGTCCCGGATGACGAAGCAAATCGGTGGATACTGGGCTTTCGAGTTTCCCAAAACAGAAGCGACGTTGGTTCTTGTTGTTGTTGATGATCACCAATGTGATGTCTATTGATCGTGTGATTGGTTTGCACCTGCTCTTGTAATGGCAGGCGCTCCAGCGATTGATCATGCCAACGTTGGTAGTCATTCAGATACTTCTCAGCGTTTTGTGATGAGAAAGAAGACGAAGAAACTGTGCGTGAATAACGCCTCTGGTGGTGTGTCATCTCGTTATCGTCAACAGGAGTCCGAGTCGTGCAGCTGTCAAGTAGAAGTCCAGCACCCTTCGTGGAGCTAAGACGCAGTGCATTGACAGCAAACGTCGAGATTGTTTGAGCGTCCCAAGTATCTAAAGACCGCCCACCGCATGTAACTCTCACAGTTCCCATCCTGTCTTCGTTTGGAAATTGAAACAAATGAATGTCCTCTGTTGTTGACATTGCGACTCGGCGCAGGGCAAGCGGTGCTTCGAACAGACGATCCATTCCTTCCACCTGCGGAGGCGGTGCATGCGATGGTGCTTGGAGACGGGAGGGCCTGTCTGTTTCAACTCGAAGCCATGTTGCGGTCATGATGCGCTATTTTTTTTCCTTGCGAAAGGGACGTTAACAAAACGAAAAAGCACGTACAGGGGTAGGAAAAAACAGTAGGCAGGCAAACAATTCCACTCCAAGGGGAACCCGTGTGAGTGTTTCGCACAAACTGACGATTGTATAAAGTTGTGTTGGTGACCTTCCGACCGCAATTGAGAGGGGGATTTTGCCGTTGAATTTAGGAGGTAGTTCACAGGAGATAGACACAACTGGGCCCGGACGGAACGAAATTCGAGTCGAAGAATGAGGTACATAAGCGCGGCATTCTTTCATGCCTATGCATATGAAATAAAAAAAGGAGCCGCAAGGAATGAACTGAACGCGCAGAGCTATTTGTCTAAAAACAAAGGCACCCACCGCGATCTTCAGCATCTTCGCTTGACGGAGCAACCTCGACAGCAGCGGTTGCTGCTGGTTGATGCTTTGCTCCGCTAAGGTGGCCAACTCGACGCGTTCCATTCAACTTTGATGCTTGCTGTCGATTGGCTAGAGGATTCGTAGGCGCCGTCCCGGGGCGAGCTGCATCAAATGACATTGAGTTTTCACCTAACGCCGAGTCAGGCGCACCTGGAGTCGTTGAGTCTGATGCACCGACCGCTGTCAGCCCTGATCCACGCCGCAATGCTTCTTGCTTTGCACGCATAGACTGTACTCGTGCCACGGCGGCATCCCCACCACTTTGAGGAAACTTCGATGAACTTTCCCGGCGCTGCCCGAGTGCTTGCAATGACATTCGACGTTGCGCCATATCGGATTGATGCTGCTGCGGGACTAGAGCATCGTGTATTGCAACGATATCATCGTCCATCTCCGCACGTAGTTCGGCACCTCTCGCCTTTCTACTTCCTTGCCTTGAAAGTGTTACTCTCTGGCGGTACGTCTCTGCTGCCCACGTCGAGTTTGCTCCGGCATCATTTGATGCGGTTGTTGGACGCTCGGAGGAAACTGGCGGTGCAGGAATGTTACCGAGTCCTTCACGTCCATCAGCGTTGGCATTAACTTTCACAGACCCAACGCGGTTGAAGTAATTACTTTTTGTTGTTTTGGGTGTTGCGTCATCTGCACTCTGCGAGCTTGGAGCTGCAGCGCCTCCAAGCCGCCCAATAGCTCTACCAGTCCCACCACCGGACAGCTGAACAGTATTACCGCGAATAACACCATGGCTGCTTCCAACTCTAGAGGATGCTGCAGATCCATTTGTTCCGTCTAAACTCTCCTCATCGACGTCTCGAGTCATTCTTCAATCGAACTGCTTCCATTGACAAATGTAATCAAAAGAAAAGACTTCAATGTTAAATAGTGTTAAATAGTGATTGAACAAAGCTGTGACGAGTCATTGACGCACCTTCTCGATTTCGATTTTTTGAAGCAGGAAACAGAAATTCTTGTTCACACACAAATGCCTTCCCAAAATCTAGTAAATATACGGGATCAGGCGATAGCGCACTTCACCACAAAAGCGCTTCCAATCTTCTTCGCCGTACTTAATTTGCATTTGATGCTCGTCGCGCAGTTGGCGATGAATGAGCAAAATTGCAAAGTAGACGCTCTGGAAGTAGGGGAACAAGAAGTCTGTTCCGGTGAGGGCAGACCAGCTTGTTGTCATGAACCAGTCACCGACGTAGTTAGGGTGGCGACAAATTCCCCAGTAGCCACTGATGATCAGTGACTTGCCAGCGGATGTCTTCATCACCTTCAAATGGGCAACACGAGGGTCTTTGGGGTTCTTACGGAAACGATCTTTGTCGCTATTTGCACCACGGAATACTGTGTAGCCAACAATGTGCATCGCGACGCAGAGCGCGAGGTAAGACACAGGCAGGTGCTGAGGATGGTACGCCAAGAACTTGCACTTTAACGTGTAAATGAACGGGACCCATGCGAGGTCACCAAAGCACAGCATAAAGCCGAAACCGTCGTAGACAATGTCCATCATCGTAAGGTTGCCCTCCTCGATAAGAAGCCCATCGGCAACGTACCAAGACTCGAACAGCGCTACAATCACAATAGCCGGGGTCAACACACCAGATTGGTGTGCCTTGGCCACAAACGACCAGTTTAGCAGCGACCAGCCGATAAGCCCAGGACGCAGCTCGCACATGAACTTCAGATCTAAAGCACCAAGACGGGGGTTGAGCTCACGTCCGATCCAAAAGTCGTAGAAAGGATTGCCGCTGTTGCCACCGACGGCGAGGAGGACTGAATTGCTTCGGTACGACGCCAAATAGAGAGCAACGCTCATCGCGTAGGAGATGATGATAGCACCGAGCATCAGCGGGACAAAGAGGTCAGCAAGAGATGAGAGTTGAATGACACCGACGACCTCGAGTGCTAACGCAACCACGTGGCAGAACACAAATGCGTGGATGGCGTTCATGTTGTACGACAATGATTTACCATTGCGAAGGACCAACCCCGAAACACGTTGGCCGATTGGAGCAAGGTAGAAGAGAGAGTGGAACACGAGCCAAGCAACCTCGATACCGAGTGCATAGGGAACCAAGGGAAGCGCCTCCTGGACTTGCTCGACGACAAGGGACACAATGTTGGGGAGTTGATCCATGCTGCATGAAGTACTGGAGCACAGAGTATTCAAAATCAACACAACGAAGGGAAGAGACAGAGACATTAGACCACCACCGATGGGGCCTCCCCACTCAAAGTCCTTCGTCTTGGGATTCAGCTCACCACCTGCTCCTCGCTTTGACATCTTACCTGTTGTTAAACTAACGGCACCTTTTCATATTGGGGGACAAAAAACAACAAACGCAGTTTTCGACATCGTCGACAAACCATCGCAAATTATCAAAATCAAACAATGATCACGGATTTAGCTGGTATCGTTCTTCGAGTGTTTTTCATTCGTGTGCTCGTGCAGTTCGCGTTGTCAATGTGTGGGTCGGCCTCACTCATGATGGCGTCGGTACACCAGGATCAGATACGATGAGACCAAGGCCGCACACAACCAGTGTTGCTCCGAGGCACCAAAGAGAGTTCACCTCTTCCCCAAAGACTGCAAATCCAACGGCGGCGCTCACAATAAAGTTTGTGGCTGTGTTAATCACCTGACATGTTGGCGTCGATCCAAGAGAGAGCGCCTTCAAATAGTACCGCCACATTTGCGCCGTGCAGAAACCATTTGCGATAAAAGTGGCCACGCGGAAGTAGACCGCTAAAGCGACCGAGTCGGTGACGCTAAGCTTACCTGCAACACCTGACAACGCCCCAAATGCTCCAGCAAGCATTGCGTAAAGAACGAACGAATAGTTTACAGAGGAGTGGTGCGGCGTGTTGCTAGAAGGTGAGCTTGATTTCCTTTGCTGGGTTGAAGCTTGATCTTCAACTTTCTTTGGCAAAGAGCCCACATTCGATCGACGTTGAGTTGCCGAAGTGACTGCATTCTTATTCTTGCGGCCGGGACTTCGAGAACGTGCTCGTCCTGCCATAGTGAGAAATGCTGAGGTCAAAAATAAGAAGACAATCAAACCGAAACGCAATCAATACAGATTGTCTTCTGCTTCAACAAATCGCTACAAGGGTGGAAAAAAATGGGAGACACAGCGCGAACAAGTAAAAATGACGTTCTTCATTTTCGTTGAAATCAGACTCTTTCCCTTTTTTGATGAACTTAATCAATTTGACCCTTGGGAAACAGCGATGCAGATGAATGATGAGAGAGCATTCCCTCAAGCAAGCAAGGCCATTCGGAAAACATCATAACAGTCGTTACTGACTGCTTGGACGTTGTTCTTGTTTGCATGACGCAAGCCCCATTGAGTTCGATTCCTCTCTGACAGTTAATGAGTGCACCCTCCTTAACCACGATTGAGTCGACTTTGAAGAAGTAATGGAGAGGGGAATAAAAGAAAAGTATTTTTTTTTGTTTTCACTGTGCGCCTTTCCAACAAACCTTGAAAAATATGTCGAGTAGGGGGAAAGTTTTTTTTTTTTGTTGTTGTGGGGGGATAACACCCTTGGTTGTTTGTTGGAGTTTGGTGGTGTTTTCGAGTGAGTTTGTGAGCGCGTGTTTGCTGAATTGGGTAATGTGTGTGTGTTCGTGTGTGATGGCCTAGAAAGGCAGAATACAACGTTGGCCATTCAAGAAGGACATTCATTCACGACCAGCGATGTGATCTCTGCTTTTTGTTGGCGAAATTCTCTTCTCATAGTTTTGTTCTGTGCGTCAAAATTCTTGTGTGCTCCGCGTGGTTTTACGAGTCAACCCTTTTCTGTCGTCAGTTAAACTTAGGGAGAAGCTACTGAGTTCCTGTTATAAAAGAAACGGTAGAGCATTTCCTTCTGGTAGCCAAGGTTACCCATAAAGCCGGCAACATCTTGCAAGTTGTTCAAGTTGGCCATGGCCGGCTGGATCGCCAAACCACCGCTCATCTGTTTCAACACGGCGGGTGGGGCACCAACGATGGAGCTCATCATCGGATCAGGTCCGCAGATAAGCACGCAGATGTCATCCGCAGGTGCAGGCATCAAGTCCTTGATCATTTGTTGAGAGATGCGACCAACACGACCCTTCCAGGTGGCTGGGTCCTCTGGCTTGTCGATGATGTAGGTCACCTTGAGTCGATCGGCAAAGCGCACAGCGAAGTCATCAATCAACCCTCGGAGGAGAATCTTAGACTCAGAGCGGCTGGCGTAGAGCAGAGACATCTTCGTCTTGTCAGTGGCATCTCCGAAGGATGCTCGCATGACTTGCAGAAGTGACGTAATGCCCGTGCCACCACCAATGAGGCCAACCTCACGCCACTTGTTGGGCTTGTACCTCATCTTGTACTGAATGCAGCGGAAGAGGAGCGTTTCTCCGATGTCCATACCAAATAAGTGCTCCGTAAAGCGGCCGTTGGGGTACTTACGGACGATGAGGTCAAAGTATCCCTTGGTGCCGTTGGGCGTGATTGGGGTGTAGAAGCGCATCGGCTGGTCCACGAGGTTCATACCCTCGCGGAACGATGCCTGAAGGGTACTGCACGCAACGAGATCGAATTCATCTTCAGGGCTATGGAGCAGGAATCGGAAGATGGCGCTGTCCTCGGAGAGGTTGATCACCTCACCGAGCTGGAAAGGACGGAAGTGGTGGTCAAAGACAGGAGGCTTCTTGCCAACGATCATGGCGGCGGCGTCGTTTGACTGAATCGCTTGGCTTGCGGCGTTTGTCGTCGATGAGGTGCGGAATGAATTGGCGAACGCACCGAGGGCAACGGCGCCAGCGAACATTGGGAACCGCATGTTAATGTTGTGAGAAAATGTATGTTGATAATAATACGGATTTCTCCTTTTTCTTTCAAACTGTCCAGATAAATTGATCAACGAGAGGAATGATGACATCACAGGGCATCACGCAACACCACGTAAACATGTGATGGTTTGTGTTTACACTCGATTGCGGAAGGCACCAGAAAAGTATTTTTTTCTTAGTAGTAACTTCTGCCAAGAAGCAGTGTTAACTCATCATCAAGTTGGTGAGCACGCTTGGTGATAACTTCTAACACACTAAGCTGGGAGTCCACAACACCCAATACGCGATCGACATCGCTGCATCGAGACTCAAGCGCCGATTCATTGTGCCGCCTTACTTGGCGCTGGGCGCGCATCGCTAACGCGTTTACCTCATCCGTCAACGCAATCACGTTGAGATACTGATCGTACCGAGTTTCATCTGTTTTTTCAAAATCTCTCTGAGCTTTCGCGAACAATGGGTCAACTGTTTCCTCCAACTCTTTGAGTGCTAACGACATTGCATGTTGTTGCGCGGCAACATCTTTCCACGTTTGTTGGGTATGCTTGGAGAATTGGATCGAATAGGTCAGCGCATCTTTAAGGGACAAGATTCGGTTTCCATATTGAAGCACGGTGTCGTCTTTCTTGGAGACGGATCGTGCCGTTTCGGTAAAACTGTGGAATTCAGCAGTGAATCTTTTGTCCCAATCTTGCAGGACTTTCGATAACGTATGACCTTGAATTTCCTGAAGGAGTGCTGCGGCCGTGGGAAGTGCGGCGAGTGCTGCACGTGCAGCTGCATGAGTTGTCGGCTTCGTGTCTGCCGCCGGAGCAGCAAGGCCTGTAGACCCAGGTGCTGCAGCTGCGGGAGATGCACCAAAGCCAGCGGCAGGGGCTGCTGTGGTGCTGTTGCAGCTGGAGCTGCTGCGGGAGCTGCGCCGAATCCTGCAGG
>CYKH01000341.1:0-17048 GCA_001460835.1 Bodo saltans | reverse complement strand
GACGAGCTGCTGCGGGAGCTCCGCCAAATCCAGCGCCAAAGCCTCCAGCTGCGGGTGCTGCAACTGCGGGAGCTGCGCCGAATCCTGCAGGTGGCGCTGTTGCCGCGGGAGCTGCGCCAAAGCCAGCGCCGAAGCCTCCAGGTGCGGGTGTTGCGGCTGGGCCTGCACCAAAGCCAGCTGGTGCTGCGGGAGCTCCCCCGAAGCCAGCCTTAGCAGGCGCTGCGGCTGGCGCACCGAAGCCTGCAGGCGCAGGTGCTGCCGCTGGGGCCGCACCGAACACTGGAGCTGTCGCAAGTGGAGTTGCGCCGAAGCCGCCAGGGGCAGCGTGCTGCTGTTGCTGTCCACCAAATCCACCAGTGGCCTGCTGCTGTCCTCCGAACCCAGCTTGTTGCTGAGGTTGTTGTTGGAAGCCACCTTGCTGCTGCGCACCAAAACCTTGGTTTGCAGGCTGAGCCCCAAATCCGACTGGCTGTTGAGATGTCTGACCGAATCCACCCTGTTGGCCCCCAAAGCCCCCCTGGCCTTGTTGCTGACCGCCAAAGCCGCCACCTTGTTGCTGCTGATTGCCGAACCCACCTTGTTGCTGATTCTGTTGACCGAAGCCTCCTGGTTGTTGCTGGTTTCCAAAGCCGCCTCCCGGTTGTTGCTGGCCGCCGAAACCACCCTGTTGTTGATTGCCAAAGCCACCACCTTGCTGCTGGCCGCCAAAGCCGCCTCCCGGTTGTTGCTGTCCGAAGCCGCCGCCTTGCTGCTGCTGGCCACCAAACCCGCCCTGTTGTTGTTGGGTTCCAAAGCCGCCTTGATTCTGCTGCCCGCCGAAACCTCCTTGTTGTCCTCCAAAGCCACCTTGTTGTTGACGGGGGGCTCCAAATGCGCCACCACCTTGCTGGCCGAAGTTTCCTTGGAAAGTCTGGCCGAACATGTCAGACGAGTTTTTTTCTTATTACTACACTCTAACGACTTCAAAAATGTAAGCAATTGGAAACTACGCACTTCACAGAGACAAAAAAAAGCAAACCTCCAAACTGCAGTTGCACATGCGCGCATTTCTCATCTACGCCCAACGCCGCGCTTCATCATCAACGCGAACACGTTGTTTGCTTGTTGTGAAGCTCCTTGACTAAAGCAGCGGCGCACAACAGCCTGAAACGAAACATCAGACATAGGCACATGTGCAGCCATCATGTGCGAGAACAGCGATACAGACACTTCCCAACTTGGACCCGGCGCCGGTGCGGAGTTGATGGCGTACTGCGACCAGTCGTGGAGTGATGCAGTTGGAATGTAAGACCCCACTCCTTGGTGACAGCGATCATGGAGAAGTATGCCGCATAGTCTCAGGCTCTCCCTCCACATGTTCTCTTGAGCACACAGCTGCACTCGATGCACAAGGGATTCATTTTCTTCCAAAAGGCCGTGCGTTTCAAGTTCGTTGCTCCATTGGTGTGCTTCATGAGTGCTGCGAGCACTTTGCACCATTGCGTTGATGGCCCTGGACTTGATGTCGGAGTTGGTGGCTCGAGCAAGTAGATGGTGCTGTAAGAGTGATGATCGTGCGTGGCGCGTTTCTGAACGCGTGCCCAGTAGCTGTAACAACTTCATGCACTGATCGAGATGTAACGTAGGTGGCAGCGCAGCACGTTTGCTCGACTCGCTACCACTCTCCTCCAAAGGGCCTCCTGTTGCTTTGTGATACCGAGAGCTCCACGCATCGACCATGCGTGAGGCTTCAGCCCAGCGATTCCCCGACAAACAACATCGCAACATTCGTTGCATAGCAACCGCGTCAAGCTCTTCAAACCGCACAACGCCTCGTTCAATTAGTTTGGAGGAAATGGCCAAAGCGATGGACCACTTCGACTGCAGAGCGAAACACAGCTGGGACAAGCCGACGACATTGAGGGGGACCACAGCGGCACGTGAATGTTGGTCATCGTCCTCGCTTTCACGCAGAACGTGTTGTGCCGCGACGGTCAAAGCTTGTTGCCATCGGCGAAAACACCCAAGGATACCAAACAGGTTGCTGATGGCACTGGACGAAGAGAATATAGGCGCTTCCGCAGCAGCTCGGTGCTGGCTGTATGCATCTACGTCGATACGTGTACAAACAAATTTCTGTGTGATCGATAGAGCTGTTCTCCACAGCGCTTCCTCTGTCACAAGGGGATCTTCGTCGGTGCTGACGTGCTTGGGAGTGTACTTCCGCTTTGTGGCGTCATCTTTTCGCGCAGTTGTGTACATTGCGCCAAGCACACACGCCAGCTCCCTTTCTGTCCAAGCAGCAGGACTCATCAGTTCCATTAACTTCGTTGCTTCGACCCACCGCGCACCTGCACTATACGCCTCAATTCCAACTGCAAGGCCCACGTCACTTGCAACACTACAGTGAAACAGTTGACAAGCAGCGCTCCAGAGACCGTCGTCAATCAACTCTCTCATACGAGGAATCGCAACCTTTTCAGACGCCAGCATGAGCTCGCTTGGGGAATCTGAATGAAACGTGTCACGTTGCTGTGCAAAGCGACACAGTGACACAGTGTTTCGCGAGGGTTCACCTGATGCAGTCGAAAGTCGCAAGAATCTCAGTGCGAAAACACGAAGCACTGCATCTGGAATGCCTGCGTTTCTGTAAGCAGTAACACTTGGCGAGGGCGTTGGCGACGAGGTTGCTGCGATTGCAACGGGTGCAGACAGAATTCTCATCAGCGGCATGAGGGCCTGATCAATCCCGCACACACCAGATGCTACAAGCGTTGAGCAATGCCTCAACGCCTCCGACCAGTCGGTACTAACTTCACTTCTCACCGCAGGAGCATGGTCCGCTGCATGGATGGTTGATGCCATTTTGTTCGGTGAGTCTCACTGCATGACAAGTTCTTTACTCACGTAAATCTGTTTCTTCAATCTAAACTATTTTAAAAAATGGGCAAACGAGCAAAGCACTGTTCCGAGAGGATGGATCGGATTTATCCGTCAGGGGGCAAACACACATTCACTCTGTTGATTTCGCATTGCCAAAAACAAGGAGCAACGAGTGCCAATCATTTTTCTCAGATAACACTCTTTTGATTCCGTGCCTTCGTTCTTCCTTCTTCCTTCTTCCACTCCACCTTCCTATCACATCTGCACTCACAGCTATCACATCTTGGTTTTAGCAGTCTCGCAGCGTTACGCAACCCGTCAAGCACTCTCGTTGCCAGATCACTGTTCTCTTTGGATGGTGAACCATCGTAAACGGAATATTTTGTTTCGCTTTTTTCAATTCAGCTTGTTGCCCATTGCCAATATTCTTTGCATTAGCAGCTTGTCTAGTGAACAAAGGAAATCGAACTCAGCACTTTTCTTCGAACAAAACGAACAGCGTTTTCTTTTTTTTGAGCGAATGATGCCCTCACTTGAGTCGAGAAGTGCGCAGAAGAATTGCATTCGTGCACTCTCTCAAAAAAATAGTGGGACGCGGGGGGAAATTGAAAAAGTGTCGTGATGTTCACCGAAAAGCAGTCTATTTCTCTTTTTTCTTAAAACTGCAGAGATGGGGGATGCTGAAAGCAAACGGAATCACACACAGGAAAATACAATGATCGATCTAACGAGACGGATGCTTTGACAGGGATACGAACGCTTCGCTCCACTACACCGATATTTGTGTTCAAACGTCCTCACCTTTCAAGCAATGAGTCAAGTCAACTTCCAATTCTTTGACTCTCATTTTTTTGTTTCTCTCTAGTACAATGATTGTGCGGAGTTTACCAACGCCTTCTCTTGTTTCTCTTCCTCGGTTTCTTTGGGCTCTGGGTGAGTCATCTTGAAGAGTACTGAGGCACCGACGGCACCCGCAGCTGGTGCAGCAAAGTAGAGCCACAAGTGCATCAGAGGAATACAGTTGCCAGCAACACACTTCACCAGCTGTAATGAGAAAGCAACGGCAGGGTTAAAGGAGCCTCCAGAGACACCGCCAACAGCGTAGCCCGCGGCGAGGACACACATGCCAATGGCAAGGCCGTAGAAGTGGTTGTTCTTCTGGGTGGAGCAGGCACAGTGAAGCACCACTGTCACGAGGATACCAGTGAAGATAGCCTCGGCAACGAACGCAGTCACAACGTACTGGGGAAGATTCTTGTACACCTGTGGGGCGGGAATGTGCCTGGTCGTACCGTTAGCTATCGTTGCGTACGCAGCCCCTATAAGGCCACCAACGCATTGTGCGATCCAGTAAGCAGTAGCAAGTTCGATACGAATCCCCCGGATGAGCAGAACGCCCAGAGTGACTGCAGGATTGAAGTGGCCGCCACTCACGTAACCAAAAGAGAACACCACCACGGAGAGAATGAAGCCAACCGCAATGGGGGCCATATTTCGGGTGTGCGTGGTGCCGTTGATGCTCGAGTTGCCAACGTTGGCCTCAGCGAGAGAAATCGTCATGACGTAGATGAACGAGCCAATACCCTCCACGAGCTGGAAGGCGCTAAGCTTGAGCAAAGGCAGCTTCCTCGCAAGGAATGGACGGTCGTCCACGATTTGTGGGACGTCCTCCACTGGTGCTTCACCTGACATAGTTTATTTGGTTATCGCTTTGTGTGTTGTTTCTCAAACAAAACCTTTTCCTTTTGAGTGGCGTGAACAATAGTGGATGCTGAAATTTAGCAAATAAATGACTGACAAACAAATAGCCACAAGTTCGACGCGGTATTTTTTGTAAATTGTGAGCATCGGTTGTTGGTTCCTTGTTCCACATTTTTTTGTTTGAAGCTGCGCGTCAGGAGGGGGGTGAAGTCCTAAAAATTCTGCAAGAGCAGAAGGGATAGAAGACATGCCAAACAAATCTAGTAGCGGCCTTTGTCCCGAACGAAAATAGAATGCGGAAAGCAGCGAATAACTGCAGAGAACGAAATGTGAAATATTCTTGTCTCACTGCTGCTGTGCGACGTGCGTTTCTTACCCATTGCCTGTTTTTTGAAGCACATTCCGTAAATACGTGCGCTCAGGTGAATGATGGCAGGTGGGTACACTCAATAATATTCTCTCTTACTCCTCTTGGTCACACAAGCAAGTCACGCAGCTGCACAGCGAGAGATTTGGTTCTAGTTTTTCTCCTCGTTTCACAACACTTTTTTGTCGTTTGGTTCTAAAGCGCAGTCAAGCCACACTATCCCCCCTCGGCCCTTTCCATGGCACATCCACGTCATATTCTTTTTTTTTTGATTCTTGAATCCGCTCATATTTCTCCTCATCGCCATCATATGTGTTCTCGTCACAAACCGCTTTTACGCGTTCATCACATCCTCCTCGTGAATGCCAGTGGTGTTGGACTCCGGCTGAGCCAGCTGCGAAAAGAGGAGAGCAGCGATGCAAGCTCCCACAATTGGTGCTACCCAGTACAACCAGAAGTCGCTGATGTTGCTGCAGCTGCCCGTCATGCAAACTGCAAGCTGGAGCCCACTAGCAAGGGCAGGGTTGAATGAACCACCGCTGATGTTACCCGCACCTGCAGCACCAGCAGTCACGGTCATACCGATGGCAAAGCCGTAGAAGAAGTTACCCTTCTGGACAGAGTAGGCAACGTTCAGGACAACAGTGGCCAAAGCAAATGTGTAAATAAGCTCAACAAACAGTCCAGACGACGTGTACGATGAGCCATTCGCGATATGAGGGACAACAATATCGTTGCTGCCTTTAACGATCATTGCGACGAGACCAGCGCCGAATGCTGCGCCAACTTGAGAAATAATGTACCCAACCGCGCGCTTGAAGTCAATCTTTCGAGCTAATGCACATGCGATGGTGACGGCGGGGTTGAAGTGACCACCGCTGACGTAACCAAACGTGAACACCATGCACATCAGCATCATACCAATGGGAAGGCATGTCATATTCGTGTCGACATTGTTGTACAGATTGACGTTGTTGACTTGAACCAGCGCAATAGTGAGAACGAACGCAAACGTACCGATGCCCTCGGCAAGGTATGCGCCCAGCAGTGGGTGCAGCACCACCCAGTCTGGAACGGCAAGGAAGTCAAACTCTCCACGGACGGAGCGGAGAGCAGCCTCACGCTGCTGGCGGAGGCGGTCATTCTGGGCACTTGTGGCGTTGCTAACGGTTGAGTTTGTGCGGGGAAGTGGCATTCCAGGGGTACCAGGGTTTGAGGAACCTGCAGGTCCTCGTGCAGGTGTTCGAATTTCCTCTGCGCGCTTCACTGCGGAAGGATTCTCGCCGACGCTTTTCATTGCTTGGACGACGCCGCCACCCACAACAGGCGATTCAACGTCATCTTCCAGCGGACTCAAGTCCTTTAATTCAACGGGGTCGGGTTGTGACATTTGTTGATAATGGACTCCGCTCACTCTTGTGTTGCTGTTAAATTCTAACGCGACTCTCTTTCCCCAAAAGCATCAATAAATAACACATTGCTTGATAGGAGCAAATGCCCAACTAATACCAAAAAACCACACCAAATACGCCGCGTGAAAACAAAGGAAAATAAAAAAAAGAAAACAAAAAGTAGCGAACCTGAAGCCACACGGAGCATCTGACAAAAAACGCCACGATAGGTCAAGGTAGACACCAACAACACTCAATGCAGCTGAGAAGGGATCGTAACTGCACCATCCGCAACATGGCAGCCTTGTTGCTGAAGGATCCGCTGAATCGACGCTTTGCAAACGCGGGCCCATTCCGTTTGCACATCTTTACTCATGTTTCGCAACGCCTTGAAGCTATCTAGGGATCGAGCAACCTCCTTCCAAAGCTCATCAAATTTCATAGTCTTGTTAATATGCATTCTCAAGATCACACCAGTCTTCGGCTCAAGATCATCCGGGACTTTGGCGACTGGAGGAGGTGGGGGCATGGCGAGTTTCTCGGCTGCGGCAGAAGTCAAAACAGGCGACCTGCCCGCGTCATTGTTGCTTGATTCTTCGCGTTCTCGTTTCTGCCCCAATGCGGGAATCATCTTAAGGAACGACGACGATTTGCTCGGTGGGGCTGCGACGGTTTCAGCGGGTGACCGACGGAGGAGGGTCGTTTCTTCTTCTGCTGCGTCATTTGCAGCTTTTCGCGCCACTTTTGTTTTGTAAAACAGAACAGGGTCTTCTTCCTCAAAAGAATCATCAGCCAGATTCTTTTCAATGTCCTTCAACGCAGCCGTGTCTTGCTTAACGTAGTACTTCTGCAGTGACCGCGTGACTGCATTTTCAGCTTCACCATTAGCAGACGACGATGAATTGCACCGACAGATAAAATGAATCGGAGTGACAGAGGCCACTAACGTCGACGACGGTGACGATGACGTAGGGCTTGAAGTGGCCATGGGCGACACCAGGACAGCTACCGGTTGACTGACAACACTGTCTGTTAACCGAGGCACAACGCTTCTGCCAATAATGTTATCACTCACAACCGTAGCTACCCATGACGCACTGCCTTGGGAATCACAAAGGGAAAGTTGCCCAGTGACGAGGGTGGAGACATCTAAATGACGATGGTGTGGGAGCCCTTGCTGCTGCGGAGTCAGCGCTAAAGTGTAGCCTTGCTGAGGCGCAGTGGGTTGCATGGGAAGCAGCGGAATGCGGCGCAACGTTGTCTTGACAGGGGCGGCTGCAGGTGGCGCAGCTCGTGAAGCGGCAAGCGCGGCGGGGGAGTATTGACGAACAAGTCCTCCTTCAGGTCCAAACATACTCATAACTTGATATTCCTAACTTTTAAATTGCCGATCAGAAAAAGTGAGTTGTGGTGTGCAGTACGATTATCTAAAAAGGAAGGGTTCTTAAGTGTGCGATGTGCTCAAAAAACCAACTTCCGAGAAAGCGGAACACAAATTTGTGATGAGAGCTTGACGATGACTACTTTGGCGCGACAAAGGCCATCAAAGCTCGAACGCGCTCAAGAGCCGAAGCGGTAATGAGTGCTGGGCTCAGCCCTCGCTGAGTCTCGACGCTTAAACGTGACGGACGCACGACGTGAGCAATCCTTGATGCGAGCGACGCAAGTTCTGGATGAGGCGTGGTTCCCTCTTCTGGGCACGCCAGGATGACCCCTTTGCAACCTCTCTGGCGTGCATCTTCAAGTGCAGCAACGATGCTGTCATCTGAGTCCAGAAATACTTCTGCTGTGTCGTTGTTGTTGGTGAGCAGACGACTGCAGTACGCCATCATAGGATGATGCGGGGTGTGCAGTACATCAGTGTTCGCTGCCCACCATGATAGACCAGCATCATGCGGCCGTATGAAGGTATCAAACACAGGTCTCCTTCCTTTCTTCCCCTCGATCCATTGCGTTTGCACGGGAGGTTGATAGAAATTCTGGAGGTACGGGTAGTGGCTCTGCAGCAGCCATACTTCCGAATGATCTAACACACCGCTTGAGAGAAGGTCGTCATACGTGTCAAAGAATTTAATGGGTGTGTAATGATGTGTTCCAACCGTCCCACGCATGCTGAACTTTTTTCGGTTGAACAGCAATACTTCATCGCAATTGAACACGTTGGCATTTCGTACCGTTGCGCCGATATTGCGGTCTGCAATTTCATTACGAATAAGGACTGAGAGTTTCATCGGATAAGACTTTCGAATGTCCGTCAAAGCTACACGAACCTCCTCGTTGGAAAATGCTTCCCACTTTGGATCGTGCGGGAGACGCGTCCGTGGGGGTGCGTAAGAACTGGTGGTTGGCTGTTGTCCCACCGCCACTTTTTCAGAAGGCAGCACGATGGGGGATGTAGGGCTAGTGAGAGGGGATGTCAGGTGAGAATGAGCGTGATGCACCGCAATGCTAAGTGCGCTTAACATGCTCAACGAACCAATGCTCCCGTACTGAGGGATGTACACGTAGTGATCGCACTGATCCATCACCGCCTCACTCATGCCGTTCTCCATGCCGAGCACCAGCTCCACTCCCCCAGGCTTTTGCTGCGCTACCGCAGCCCACGGGAAGTGCTCAATCGAGACAGCTTTCGGGTGCGACGGGGTGAGGGCAATTTTGACTTTGTTTGCAGAGAGGCCAGTCGTTAATGATTGAGTTCCGACGTGGCTATGCATGTAGAACAACCGATTGCCTCGCTCAGCAATGTCCATTGAAGGCGTCGTGTGTCGCAATCGACTAAGGATCGAGGGGTGGGGCAGCCCGTAGAACATGCAGAGACGCAGCAGCATCCATGCATTGAATGCAAATTTAATGTCTTCAACGGCGACGGAGCATTTTCCCATCAGGGGCAGGGATGAGGCCTTTTGGGGCCAGTGGAGGTTGTAAGCCCACGCATCGAAATCATACTTACCTTCGGGGAATGTGTGGCCGGTCCTTGCGGCTTCTGCAATACGACGAGTTGTCACTGCATTTGAAAATCGACGAATAGTGAGCCTCATGTCAGTGTCATCCAAAAAATTGTTGTCGCGCAGCTATTTCTTGTTGTTTCTTTTCGAAAAGAAAGAAGGTAAATAACGACCTCAAATCAAACTCGGGGACGAATACTAAGGGTTTAAATTAGCCTCAGCGGTGATGACTATGCTCCACATAGCACAATCACATATCATCTATGACTTCTTCATCTGAGTCCTCCTCCTCACAGCTTTCACTTTCAAAGCTCGCTTCATCACCACCGGTGTCGCCCTCTGGAACACACAGACCATCGCTTATTATTTTTTGGCAAACTGCAGGTGGCAGCCCTCCCATCAAGAACGACGGGGCATACAATGAGAAATACTCGCACGTGTCCGGCACTGGAACCATCAACGTTGTCGTCGTTGCCAGTGTTGGTCTGTTCGCATCACACAGCGTCTTCTTCTCAGTGATGCTGCTGGTGGTAGTCAGCGGTGGTGTTCGGTCACATGTGATTGCAGAACTCAGCAACGGTGGTGACTCTTTGCCTTCCCAACCTCCACTTGATCCCTTCGATGAAGGACCCGTCCAATAGGCAACATCTTTGGTCACTGCTGCTGCGACTTTCGCGAACGAAGTATCAACGTACCCACCTGCACCAAGTATGAGAAGCGGTGTCGGTACAGTCGCGTGACCATCCTTCATGTTTGCCCAGCACTTTTCCATCACGAGACGCACGATCGTCTGAAGGTCCCCAACGTCGAAGTTAAGTCCCCCAAGAGGGTCACCGACCAGTGCATCCGCTCCACAAACGATCACAGCGGCATCAGGGGCAAACGAGGCCCAAATCTTGTGAATCTCAGAAACGATGACGGGCAAAGCAGCTGCACCGGTTGACCCCTCCTTCAGAGGAATATTAGAGCATGTCCCTTTGCCAAAACCGCCTCCACGTTCCTCCGTTCGTCCACTTCCGGGAAACACACCGACACCATAACGATGCAGCGAACAAGTGAAGACCGAAGGATCGTGAAAGAAGGCGTCTTGTGTGCCGTCGCCATGGTGAGCATCGATATCCAGCACAAGGATTCGCGGCGATGACGATACACGACAACTCGACCGTTGCCGGAGTCGCTTTTGCAGCTCTTGCACTCCAATCACAACATCATTGAAGTAGCAAAAGCCTCCCGCCTTGTCACACTTTGCATGATGACGTCCACCCCACCAGTGCATTGCACACCACACGAAGCCGTCATTGCCGCCGCTGCTGCTGTTGGCCTTGATTGATCTCGTGGAAGAAGTACCAAGCGGCGATGATGGTAGTTGGGGTTGAATAGTGAGGGCTCGCACTGAGTAAACAGTTCCCCACACTGTATACAGCGCTGTCTGAAACATTCCTTGGAAGGGGTGACATTCGTTTGTGAGGCCGTACTCATCGTCGCCCTCCTCCGGCACTAAGTCGTTCGCGTAACGCTGAGATACTACCGATCCATCATCTTCTTCACGCGGGCGTTTGGCCTCCCGCTAGGTGAGCTCCTCTATGGCGTTCATCCAACGCACCGCTGATTGAGCGATCACGAACATACTGAACGTAGTCGCTATCATGGAACTCGAGAAGAAGCGGCAACACATCGTTCACATCAGGCACCCTGCTGCACTCCGATGACTTCGTCGGCTCAAATGGGTCGAGAACACGGACGGGTGAAGGAACAATTGTCACACGAGTCCCCCCCTCAGAGATCCCAGGTGATCCAGTGGACGTTTCTGCTGCATGATGATAACGACAAGGATCATCGCCCAAGGCGTAATGGGACACCAAATCCCACGTGACGAAGTGACGCTTTGGATGAACTGGGATGCTGACCGCTGCGTCATATGCATCGCTGTGCACTATGATGGCGTTGAAGTTCATATCTGGCTAGTAGCACACTGCGCCATTTGCAGCATGTCATCAAATTGCGTCAGAGATTTATGGAATTGCTTTTCCTATGTTCCACAGTGTAAAAATAAAATAATCAGGCTAGAGTCCTCAAGGTAACCGGTCATTGTAAAAAGAAATGTTCACGAGTTTTTTTTTGTTGAGCAGATGAAAATGTCGTTCCGAGTACTTTGTTTTCTTCTTCTGTTTTTTTAGCCCTCGTTCCTTTGGAGAGGTCAGAAGAATACTGTTATTTCCCACTGCAACAAATAGCGTTTCTTGTCCTCCTTTCTTCAATCCTCTCCATTTTGTTGTTTCGAAAACACCGATAGGCAAAGTATCAACCGATCGACGTTTGTCACGTTTTCTTTCGTAGATAATTTCTCTCGCTGCTTCTCTTTTTTCTTCGATGACGAAGAGCTCAACCCGACGATAAACAATGAAAAAGGTGATGGATAAAGGTTGATGCCGCCTCTCAAGTCTCTTGACTCGTTCAAAAACACTTGGAAGCAAACGCATACAAACACGCACACACACACAAAAGAGAAACAAGTAGGAGGCAGACGTGGCGCATCAACTTGTGCACTTGGTGAAAAAGGTAAGTGTGGTGAGCGAGAGGGAGGAGGATTTGTTTAGCAGGTGGAATCAATCGAACACGTACAACACAGAGGAGAGCTTCATGCACCATTCATTTTTTGTCCGGCCTTAGCAAATAAAAAACTCTCGAAGGAGAAGCAGTTGCATTTCTAAAAAAGGGCTTCCGTTTCTCGTCTTTGCGTGAGTGAGTGGATGGTGTTGCGAGCCGGCTGTTCAATTTCCCCAATGTTGTAGGGTCTTGCTTTGTTGCAGAGGAAGTTTCAAAATGAAAAACAATAAAAAAAATCAGCAGAAATGTCAACTTAGCGATGATGTGGTCTACAAAATATGTTCACTCAAACGCGAAAGTTGCTCATCGAACGACGCGAACACGTAGGTCAAAACAAAACAAAAATGAAGAAGTAGCGCCACACACTCCGCACTGTTGAATGAAAAAGAGGTAACACACTTGGGAGCGGCAAACAGAAAAGAATAACAAAAGCAAGTTGCGGGGGGAACATAAACACACTTACACATTTTTTTTGAAGTTTGACAACACGAACGCAGAGAGGCCGCAAACGCACGCACGCAATGCACAACAATGATAAATTCATAAGGCACTTTGTTTTTTCTTCGGGCGGAAAGCAGAAGGGAGGAGGGAACACGCGCGGTCCAGAAGAAACAAAATGGAACAATTGTGGACCTTTAAACGGGAATAGGGGAAAATCGGTTGTAACACAATCACAGAGGTTCACCCGCACACATAAACACGCAATCAGAAAATACACACATAAATAAACACCACGCACATTATTGACTTTTCGTTCAAGAAGAGGTTCCACTTTTGGTTGTTGTCAGGTGTGGTACCTCAAACACGCAGCGGGCCGAACGAGAAAGAAAAAAGACACACACCACACAAATACAAGGATACCCCCATTTCACACTTCACTTTTTCGACGGTTGATGCACACTATTTTCGACCGAACACGCACGACACACAAGCACTCGCACTTTGACCACACATGCATATACGAGAAGAAGTAAACGCACACATAGATATGGTGTTGAACGGATATGAATAGCAGCACATTTCCTTCTGCGCTGTTGTCAAGTGTGCATCCTAGAAAAGGCAGCACACGACCCCAGACCACACCTCGCTTGGACAGTTGTTCCTCTCGCGTCACATGGCAAGCAAAGTACTCTTCATCAACGTCAGCGACACAACCAGTTGTTGGGTACTGAGCAACACGAGCAAAAAGCATGAGCGGTGCGCTGATAGCGCGTACAAGCATGCATGAACGCTTGATGATACCGCATTGTGCTTTGACAACTTCTGCTGCTGCAGGGGGAGGAGTCACAGCTTGGTGGATGTCGATGGGCGTGGTGGTGGTGGTGGTGGTGGTGGTTTGAAGCTCAGCGGCTTTGGCTGCGGCTTGTGCATTTCGAAGTCGGAACTCTCGAGCGGACATTGGTAAGCACGGTCCTTCAGCGGGGTTGTACGATGGGCGAGGCGCTATGACAACGATGCTGGGAGAGTCCTCGAATGACACTGACTTGCGAATGGACATAACGCTTGGCGTGTCCAATGATCGAGCCGATTGGGGGGAAATGAGAATGCTGCGAGGTGTCAGCTGAGGAGAGTCATCCTCAGCGAACGGTTGGGATAGGGGAGTACAGAAGCAGCTGGAAGAAGTCATATATGACGAGTTTGCGAGAAAAAATTGCTTGTCTTGCACCTTTTGGGTCAAAATCCACGAGAATATTTCTTTGAAAGTGATGGGCGTATTGTCCAACACTCTTTGTGGGGATAAAACGTAAAAAAGGGCAACAAACTGCAAGATTCTCTAGAAAAGTGACATCAATCGCAATGCAATTTCAAGAATAGAATTCATTTCAAATACGGCAGCAAAAACCAAACCAAACAAAACACAAACAAACAAACTGATGGGTTCAAAACAATTCATCCAATATTTCGTCACGAGGCGCTGGCGATGCATTAATATGACACGGAATTCTCATTTGATGAATATGCCTTGCTGCAATCTCCTTCAATGTGCGAGGTTTGCGAGAGAACACATGGATGGAGCTGGTTTGTCGTCCAAGGGAGTTCTCATCAGGTTGAAGCGGGTCGTCTTCGTTTCCGCAAATACTCAACGACACAACCATGCTGCGAAGAGGGCCGCTCAATACATCATCACGTTTGGCGTTGCTGCTTGATGAATTGCCATGGACGGTCTCATCTTCTGCAGTAGGGGGGATTGCAACCACGACATGTGCCGTCACACCAGGCACACGGGCATACACAAGTTTCGACTGATCCCACATCATCGTGCGGGTGTTGAAGGTTGCCATGGCGCTGCTGCGGAAACGCTTTCCTTTGCGAGAGGGCATCCCTCCAAAGACTGTGAAGGAAGCGACACGTCCAGCACTAAGCGTTGATGTTGATGTTGATTCCAAAGAAGCGGTTGCTTCATCGTTGTTGTGACGCAGATCAGAATCCGCACGCTCTTCAGAATATGAAATATGAGCAATTTGTGAGCGAACAAGATCTGGAGCAAAGCAGACCTCTCGCCAAATGTCGGTGCTCAAATCTAACATGTGCAGCCGCTTGACGCGACTTGTATCAGGCAGGAAGCCGTCAAGATGAAACAAACGGCCCTCTGTGCGCTTTCCTTCTCGCCTGTCAGCAGGACTGTATTCATACATCACATCTGCTACAAGGCAGGACTTGAATTGGGGGGCCGGAACACTCCCGAAGGTTGTAATTTCTTCCCATGAACGCGACGGCAGCCATGCACGGAACAACGACGAGGTTGTTTGCCTGGATAGATCAAGCCCGCCAAAAGAGTACACGACCACCATCGACGTCGAGTTGGGGGTGGCGGTTGGCTTCAATGGTTGCGATCGGAAACTGCCGCTTGCTGTGACAGCACTGCAAAATCGAGAGGGGAACAACGGTTCCGTTTGGTACCAGTGGCCAGCGAGGTGGTCGTACACCATGTCCTGTGGCGCCACAGTGTCGCCGTGAGCCCAGTATGATCCGCCAAATAAATACGTCTCGTGTTCACAACAAACAAGATGATGACCGTGGCGAGTGCGGGGCATGACACCAGCCGTGATCTTTGTCCATGACGCCTGTGGCCGTAGAGCAGCGGCAGCAGCAGTGTCTTCTTCATCGACGCGCTCGCTGCTGTCGTTTCGATGACGACTCGAAACAAGTAAGTGTCGCAAGACAGCTAGAGGTAGCATGTACAATGGAGAGCCGTTGGCTTCACGGGCAGCTACCTCTTCGAGCTCATCCGAAGGTGGCCATCCACCGAACATGAGAATAGCGTCGAGGAAGGAGCTGTATGCTGCGGCATGACCACTCCGTCGGCAGCTGGAGTCCAATGTTGCAGAAAGTTCGATTTGCATTTAGTAGAGGCGCACAACAACACACAACAAAACACGATCAATATGTGAACCCCCGCCTCTTTGGGAATCAATGACAAAATTTAACAAATGAAATCAAATAGTCGCAGACAAATATCCTCAAACGACGGATTTTTTGGAAAAGAGCAGGGAGATCTACATTGACATTCGCGTCACTGGTTTGTTACAGGTGAAAAAAAAAATGTTGTACACGAAGACTCTCACAGGTACCCTTTTAAGCGAGTTCAGTGCGATTTCTGTTGTTGGTGTCTGCGAAACGCGGACTGTATGATGAGAGCACTTTCACTTTCAATAGTGGATCGCTGTGGATCGCTGCTCACCACGTTTCAAAAGTTGCCTCTCACGTAGTTTGCGCTTGCCGATGTACCGTCTCCAACAGTCTTGAATAAAGCGCGCAGACTCGTGCTTGATGGTGTCCTGTCGTTGCATGTCCCTCCGTCGCCGAGCGAGGCGACGTCGACGAAGCATCCGGAAGAACCGAGCAAGGACGACCCCTGCTCTCCGCTGCTCGAGGGTTTGATGCGACCCAGAAGCAGCGACAGTGCGCGTTGCAGAAGTAGACCACGTGATTTGCTCCACTTGCAATAGCTGGGATTTTGCGAATGGTCTTGGCGGAAGGGATGACGAGGACACAACAAGCGATGAATCGAGCGTTGCAGTACCTTCGCTGAATTGTAAACGGCGAACCAGCGACGCTGTGGCCTGAATGGCTTGTTCCAGGGCAGATGAAACACTAGCGCCGTCCATAAACGATGTGTTGGATGAAGACCTTCGGATGAACAATGCCGGGGAGCCGTACATGGTGATGCTTGATGTGGTTGACTTGCTCGGAGAGAACGATTTATTTGGCGAGAATTGCGGCTGCCATGGCGCCGGCGGTGGTCGGACTGATCTCATTGCTGCGTGGTGGGTGGTGCGTTTTGGAGGCGTTGCTGCTCATTCGGGAATCCACGTGATCGAACTCAGCAAGAGATTCAAGCGGTGATGCATTTTGACGCGGAGTTGGTGCTAGTGGTGGCGGTGGGTGATTGACCACGACGCCGCCCTCAGACTCTTGTTGCTCCATTTCAAAGATCATGCGCCGTGTCCGTAAATTTGCGTTGTTTGCTTCTTGGATGCGTCGTACTGAGCCTTTAGCTCGAACGATGCGCGAAAAGGCCTGCAACGTTTGAGCAGCTTTCGCGCGCATTTCTGAGACGAGGTACTTTTGGCGAAGTTGCTCTCTCAGTCGCATCCTGTGCATCAATTGGCGCTTTTTTTTTTTTCAAAGATCATGCGCCGTGTCCGTAAATTTGCGTTGTTTGCTTCTTGGATGCGTCGTACTGAGCCTTTAGCTCGAACGATGCGCGAAAAGGCCTGCAACGTTTGAGCAGCTTTCGCGCGCATTTCTGAAACGAGGTACTTTTGGCGAAATTGCTCTCTCAGTCGCATCCTGTGCATCAATTGGCGTCTCCCAAGATGCAGACGGTATGCTCGCTGAATCATCATGCAGGATCGACGCACCTGTGCAGCATGCTTTTCCCCTTCAAGACGAAGGCGTTCCACAAGCCGTCGTTTCGCCAAATTTTCTTTCCACACAAGAGACAGCGGATAGCCGTAGCGATGCCGACGCCACTGGGCCTGAATACAAGTTGCAGCGTAGTGCTTCTTGTTCAGCATATTCTCCTCTTCGATGTGTTGCCAGCGGGCTTCGACTCGGTTCAACTTTAGGTTCCTGCGCATTGCATGCAAAATGACCTTTCCCGCGTGCTCTAGTTCACGAGCTTCACGTGCAGATTGCTCTCGTTGTCTGAACGACATACGGATCTTCTCG
>CYKH01000336.1:4957-21178 GCA_001460835.1 Bodo saltans | reverse complement strand
CTGCGGTGTTGAGGAGGCGGTGGCCTTCGTTGGGGACACGTTTCTAGCGGCGTTTCCAGCGGCAGTGGTGCGGTGGACCAATAATTCGTCGTCAGGATGATCTTCCTTCCATCGTTCTATCAGCCGATCTTCCATCGCGCGTTTCCTTCTTCGCTGCAATTCGTGTTCAAGCGCCAACGTCGCCTCGTACTCGGCGTTTGTCATCTTGTCCGTCTGGTATCCTTGCGCCCGTGCCATACGAAGTTGCTGGCTGCGGTTTCCTTTCGACGTGTTGAGCGAATTTTTCGTCAATGAGTGCATGAGCGCTTCAGAAACGCCGTCGTTGCCCCTCATTGTGCTGTTGTTGGAGGTCACCCCTGCACCAGAGCGGTCAAAGGAGGCTAAATTCTTTTGAAACTTTTCTCGCTCTTTTTGCTGCTTGCGGAGTGCCCAGGCCATAGAAAGTCGCTTTAGTGCTTCATCAGTACTCTGCACCATCAGTGTTTGTGCGGGGTCAGCTTGGTCTGCGTCACCACTGTTGCCAGACACCAACGAAGTGCTTTGTCTTCGCCTTCTTGTGGAGGAGTCATGTTGATTGTTTTTGTTGTCTTTGGTGCTCTTCGTTGGCGATAGCGACGAATGTTCTGGCTGTGCGCCATCCCCCTTGTCTCCGTGGACTCCAAACACAGAAGGCACCCGTCGTAGGATCATCACGTTGCTTTCATTCGTCGGCTTCATTGTTGATTTCCGTTTCATCGCCTTTCCTGTTGTGAAGGTTGGGCCTCCCACAAGGGCTGACATCACTTCCGCCGGCACGTTACGCTTGATCCGATCCCCACGGTGCATCGGGTACTGCACCACTTCGACATCGGCTAGAAGATCGCGGGCACTTGGCGACGCCTCCATAGCCCCCATGATGTACTGGCAGACAAGTTTCACGCGCTGCTGATCCACCAAGACGCCATCTGTTGTCGGGCTGCTTGGCTCGTTTCCGTTCACTGCACCGCGTTGCTGTCTGCCTAGTGCTAGGTTGGCAACTGAGGATTTACGCTTCTTCAGCATTTTTTCTGACTCTACGATCGCCTTGAGCTCCTCCATGCACACTTCATGAATCATGCGTAGCCAATCTTCAGATTCGAATACCTTTTCTACTGTCGCCTCCGCGACCATCTCGTCGAACGGGCGACGCACTTTTTGTTCCTTTCCGTCAAACACAACTAGCGACTCCACATGACGCTTTGTTGCGAAGGAAGCAACACGCAATACATCCGCCAGCGCTGATGCGACTTCAGCGGCAGACTCTTTTGTTTTGCAGACATGAGGAAGCGATAAGAGGCATGCTATCAGCACCATATCGTGGTTGACGACCGACGTCTCTTCCGTCCGAGCGACGACCAAAGCTAAACTTGCTTGCATCGCACAGTCCAATGCAAACAGTAGTGATGACGTCGCAGAGGAACATAAGAGTCGCTTCACTCCCACATCAGTCACTGCTATCGTTGAAAATGAAGACGCGACCACCGGTTGAGTTGTTTGTGTTCCTTGGAGTTGGAGTGCAGTGGCCAATGGCGTTGTGGTGCTTACGGATTGCTGTTGCTGTTCAAGGGAGGGAAGCACAATTGCTGGAGGGGCGTTTGGATGGTTGGGCACTGTGCTCCCACACCCGAAGCCAGACATGATGATAAACTTCAAAATGGACATCGCCGAGGCAATTGAGTAAACGCTTGGCGTGCCCTGATACAAAAGAAGCTGGACTTCGGCAACCAACCTGACGCACTTGTTGGAATGTCGACGGCTGTCGTCATGCAATTGTCGCGCCCGACGCTCTTCTCCCTCACGTTTTGCTCGTTGTTGCGTCAGCGCGGCGTGTTCCTCCGTTGTGCTTGGTTTCTTCACTTTCTTTTTTACTGTCGGCGGAATAGGCGCAAACATAAGTTGTTGATGGTCCAATAGTGCTTGACAAGACGTTTGAAACAATTGGAAGAACAGTGCGCAGCAGTTCGGTTCAGACAACGCGCTCAGCACTTTCATCATTGGCTCAGGCGCCGAAGTGCGTTGCTCGTAGTATTCGGAAGTAGCCTCCTCCGTCTCGTCCGATGTAAGGGCTGGGATAATACGCAATAGACGCATCACGCCAAGGGTTGAGATGCTCATTCCCTCAACAGACGCGCTGTTTGTGAAGGGAATGCACTTGACCAGCATCGCCGCGCACATAGACACTGTATTCACAACCGCGCGGCGAGTCGACGAGTCTGGCGAAAGGTGCAACTGCTGACGGTACAACATGCAAAAAAGAGCACGTTCCCAAAAGAAACAAACAAACCTCACATCAAATGCCCAATGAAGGAGGGCTCGTTGTGGTACGAGACTGTTGTCTTTTTGCGATAATCTCGTGGCAGTGGCTCCATACACATCATCTTCATCTATTGCGTTGCCATTTAGTGGTCCACTAGCCTGCTGCTGGGGAAGACTCGCATAATCTGCAAGAGTTGTCCCACAGACCTCTGCAATCCGATCGCACGCAGCAGCCTCAGAGAGTCCTACGTCGCTCAACAAGAGTGGGGAGATCACCAAGCACCTCCGTGCGGATTGTGACAACCCACAACTCTGACTGTTCGCCGCGACGATCGAATCAAAACCTGAATGGCGTCGTAGTTCGTAGGCAGCGGAACTAGAAGCCTTTTGGATTTGGTCGACGGTAGAAGAATTCTCTGCAGCGTGACGATTCTGTGCAATCACAAACGCGGCGGTTGTCGCAAGTGGCCTCAAACTAGAGAGCATGAGCACGCATCGATCCGCCCAAGGCTCCTGCGGTGTTGCAGACGCTTCCATCGCCGCACCTGCACACCACCGATTGATCTCTGGCATCAGGAGCTCCCACTCTGACGCCTCACATTTGATCAGATGCGGAAGGGTGTACAGCTGAGAGTCCAGGTGGCCACCACTAAGACACCGAGCCATCGGACCAACTTCTGAGGCGAGCAGCGTTGGCTCAAACTGTTTGGTAGACGGTGAGAAAGCTACGCCCATTGAGTGGCATAAGTAGCGCAGTACATCAGGAAGTGACACCTTCGCGAAGTCAAATTCACTTGCATCTCCATCAAGTATGTCCCCATCTGTTGTCTGCGGTAATGCGGATAGTGCCGTCGCGTTCATGTGATCCTTGTGATTGCCACCGACACCTGTGGTGGTCGTGACTTGAGGGTTGTCTAAGAAAATAGTCGGCATCAAAGGCTTTGTCGCTGGGGACACTGCTCTGCTTGAAGGCGAGACGATCAACGACGATGGTCCTGCTGGGGTACCTGCGTGACCAGTTGTAAGAAACATGGCGTTCTTGCCTAAATTCGGTAAAGGGCTGCTTGTCATCTCCCTCACAGAAATGGTAGAAAGAAACGGTACGACAGGAAACGCTGAGGCGATTCTAGGCCACAACACATCCGTCACAAACTTTGGCTTCGTCAGGAACATCGACACCAAACGGTTCATGTACGTTGGGAGTGGTGCCGAGTGGGTGGCGCCCTCCATCACGTGCTTGTGCCTTGGTGGAGCAGCACTATTGCCAGATGATGTGTTAATAGCTGGCTCGTTTGCATAACTTGTAACAGTCGTGACGTGCTCCCTGCACATCGTTTTCAGTGTTCTCGCTACTGCCTCTGTGGTAAGTTTATGCACCACACCCCAGTACCCGCACCCCAGCTTTTGTAGCCTCCTCACCACCTCAAGGCGCACAAAGCGCAAGAACACCATACGCACTCCGTGGGTATGAAAACAATCTCGAACAAAGGTAGGGGGCAGGTCCAGCATGGACGGCTGGCGCTCTAAGGTCATTAGCACCAGCGTCGATAGGAGGCCTTCCAGACGCCCTCGCCAAACGGCATCTGTATTCACTGTCAACGGTTGCGTTTGTGACGACGAGGGACATGCAAATGGAGTACAAAAGACAGAAGGAGTGACACTTGACAAGATATGCGGCAAGCTGCTGTTTGTTGCCGTTGGATGATCGTGGCGCACTTCTGATGCATCCGACACGGAGAACATCGGGCAACCACATTGAAACGCTGCGAACGCTGCTGGAAGAAGCACCAAGCCACTACCGTCCTTGAGCCACCCTAACTTGGTCCCAGTAGGAGATCCTGTTAGCCCCCCTCCTACGGTTGTACAAGGTACTGTGCGTCGAATGTATTCCAACAGCGGAATGGACTCGTGGTGCAACCGAAGTGAACTGGCGTCGTTGTCATCATCGTTCACTCTCGGCAGCATTGTGCGTCTTGATGCCTCGACCGCAGCTGCATCGGTGTCATCACGCAACGGCACCACCTCGAAAACGCTGACACGGTGCCCACCGATGATGCATTGTGCAGAGGCGACAGTTCGAAGGACCGAAGGAGGAATGTTCAAGAGCATCAACTGCCGCTCTACAGCAGAAAACGCAGCGTGGAGCCGCCTCGCAGCCCGATGGGAGCGCCAAGCGTAGGCAATGATGTGGGGTGAGAGCCTTTGCCATCCGCCGCACGGGAGACCACTGCTCGACCCTTGTGCTGCCACGTCCTTCGTTGACTTCGACACCGTAAAAGGACCATCCACGGTGGCATGACAAAGGGCCTCAAGAAGGCGGTCTGTGTGCTCCCTTGATGAACTTCGCGTCAGGCCATGAGAGGTGTGGAGCACAGCACTGCTTGCTGACGGCGTCACGCTGCTCAGCCTCAGTGTAATGTCATCGAGGGTGGCCTTTAAAGGCGAAGCGTCTGATGGATCGGGTTGATTTTGTGGCGTCACGGAGTCTGTTTCTACTTCTTGGTTGGCTAACGGCAGCGTCACACATGCGTGTAAGAGGAGATCGAGAACCTGCTGTACTTCAGCGACGTCCTCTCGGGAAAGAGGCGCAAATGAGTGAGACACATTTGATGGATCGGAGAGTACAGCATCCACTTGACTAATGGAAGGAAGGCGATGGTGGTGATCGGTGTGGGAGGAGGGCTGGTGGAGGTTGGTCTTGGCAAAGCCTCCTCCTGGTAGCGTCCTGTTTTGCGGAAGCTGCCCTCGTGAAGGGTCCATATGGAAGTCGTAGCTTTCAAAGGAACGTAAAAAGAATAAATTTTCCGGGACGCAAAGTGTTTGCATCTCAAAATATCGAAACAAAAGCGCAGTAATTCGCATTGATTCTTAACAATTCTTTTCTCTTTCTTTCCAACGTCACGATGTTCCTCCTCACTTCGCCACCACCGTTGTTGCCCATCGTATGGAAAATCGGTTGAATGAGAAGAAAGTGTTGCTCCTGAAGGGGATACATTGGGAGCAGCGGAACATCTAAGTAGTACGTGAACACACAAGCGTCATCCCTTGCAGCATGCATACATGCACAGCACGTCTGGTGCTGCTGCGCGCAGTTGCAACGGAGAGGGGGTGTTCTAAGGAATGTGGTCACACTCAGGCAGTCTTCAGCCTGGCTTCATCATCTTCGTCAAGGTCACACACAAAAATATCTCTCTCGTTTCACTCACCGATTGCTTGATTGATTGAACTCGCGTCATGTTTGGTTTGTTGACTCATAAACGATGACTTCCAGTCTTCGCTCAATATTACGCTTCTTTTCTCATCTCACTTTACCTTCGTCGTCACTCTGATGGCTTTAAGCTTTGGTGAAGCAACACACTCGGCCTTACAAACAAACTTGGATGGGGGACCACATAAGCCTCAAAAATCGTCGTCGAAGCGATCATGACTTCTTCAATAATTTCGAAAGCCTGCAAGTCAATATACCCAAACAAGAAGCAAAAAAAAGAAAAAAACGAAGGGATCGGATGGAGACGTCACTCTATGCACACTGGTACCACAGCGCAGACTATCACAATTGTGGTGTTGGCGTCACAGAATGTAGTTCTGTTTGCGTCAGCCAGCTGCGGATAGAAGTGGCACTGTTTAACTCCGAGATGGCTAGGCCAATTTCAGCAGGAGGTGAGGCCGCAAGAGGCATTATGACTCGCAACTCATGTGGCTCAGCCTTTATCGAATTGATCTTGTTCTCCTTGACCTTCTTTGCTTCTTCTTTGGCAGAGGCACGGCGGGCGTGGATCATCCTAGACACCCAATGGATGCTGACATCTTGAGGTAAGCCTCGGAACTTGCCAAAGTACATCAGTGCAATCACCACTACTTGTGATGCTGGGGACCAAATACCACTGTACGACACGGTCGGTGCTTTGGAGCTTGAAAGGCTCAGCCCAACGGTACCGTAGGCAGAGCTCACCTCGAACAGCAGGCGGAGGACTGGGGAGTCGTCTGCCATAAAGGATGTCAAAGTATTCAGCTCTAAGTACGCAATGAAGATAGACGCCACAAACAGGTACCCAATCTCCGCTGCGATCGTTGTCTGGGCTTGCTGCTTGATGGTACCGATTGTTTGATGCGATGAGGCTATCAAATCCCACGCGTTTGGTGATGCAGAGTTCTGCTGTGGAGAACATGAGGTTGCCGCAACTGCCATCATCACAATTTTAGGTGCGCTGGCATCTTCGCCTCGGCTGGCATCTTGCACTTCACGGGGCTTCTCTGTCAATTGCGCCGTTTTCTTGGTCACCATAAACGGATACGTGTTCAAGTACATTGCTGCCACCCAATACACCAGATGACCAAGGCGCAACTGCGTGAAGTCCAACATAGTCAGCCCAGTGGCAGCCGCCTGGAACAGCGCCTGAAGCCACTTGTGATCTTCTGACAAAAAAGCAGCAGTGTCAAAGTCCGGTAGGAACATCAAGAAGTCCGTCAGAGTGAGACCTGCCCACAGACCAAACAGAATCCAAGTATTCCTCGGGGAGAACATGTGCGTGTAATACAGATTCGGGCAGGCAAGCAGCTCATCGGCACCTTCTGCGAACTCATGCCAAGACACCCCAAAGAGGTACCACTTGCCGTACGCGCCTGTTCCACTGCTCACCGCAAGAGATGCTTGAACACGAGCAAGATTACGCCACAGCCTCACCAGCATCCTCTGGGACACTGGGACGAGTGAAAAGCCGATGGGCACCAAGATCACGAACCAGAAGACCAAGATCGGCTTTGCAATCAGCTCAGGAATTGCAAAATTTCTCGAATCAAGCCCAAACCCGGCGTTGGTAAAACCTGAAGCCGTGTGAAAGAACGACCACCACCACGACATGTCGCAAAACAACACGAGGACAAACACAGAGATGCATTGCGCAAGGAACCAGTACACAACACAAGACCACACAATGACAGCGTTGACGTTGTAGTGACGCCGGACAATGAGAGCTTCTGAAGAATTCAGGTCCGCGGCGTGAATGCTGCGAAGGGAACGGAGGCGAAGGATCGACGGCAGTGCGCTGCAGAGCACAAGGGAGCCAAACTCCATTGCAATCATCATCATCACTTGAGCAGTCGGGTGCCACTGCGTAATGTCCACAATGCCAAGCCCCGTGCCGCTGAAGCACGAGATCGCGACGAACCACACTTGAAGGATACTTGCTGGGTGATCTGTCTGACGTTGGATCATGTACATCGCCGCAGCGCAGGCCCAGGTGACGGTTAGAATGTACGCTCCGAATATGAAACGGTAACGATTGCGTCGAAAGGTTTCCATGACTTCGAAGCAAACTGCAGCAAAGAAGGACAACACGGCTCGATCCTCAGAAGCTTTGCTTGGGTGCTCAGTGGTGGACGGCATGTCTGGTCAGGTCGGAAAAAACAAAGGGCCAAAACACATTTAGTCCAGGCAAACGATCTTAAACTCTCACGAATGACATAACAGTTTATTCAAGTGCTGTATGAGATAGTCTATGACAATGAGCAGCATTTTCTGCAGCAATCCCAGTTACATGCGGCAACTACGGTTCTACTCGTGCACCAACGCTAATGATTCTAACGCACATATCACATAAGACATTTATCCCAGGGGTAGCACTCACGGTATTGCCAGCGTGCCCCTCGAGGGCAATGTACGGTTAGGGCCAACGAAAGGTGCTCCGGCGATCGCTTAGCGCGCTCAGTGTATCATTGACTCCATGCACTGAACACAGATAACGCGATCACAGCAACAGCACCACAAAAATGATTTGTCCAACAGGTCATTTTCACACGTGTGGCAACGGGTGCTATTAGAGGCGTGACGAACCTCAAAATTCGACCAGCAACCTTTGTATGATAGCTCTGCGTGCACAAGAACATCACCAGTCCAACAAACTCAATTTGATTGGAACTCGGCGGTGTTTTACTACTCCTTGCAGTCGATAAATGCTCTCTTCGCTAGCTCTTTCAATCGAGAAATGAATGGAGAAATCCACTGAGAACGCTCCAGAGCATAACTTTAACACGTCAGCAGTTGTGAGCAGTTTGGAGGAACGGAATTTTGCGGATGACACCAAGCAAACGGAATACTTATGCTAATGGTGCCACAACTCCCATCTGTCGTCCCTCCGCTCATCGCTGCGTCGACGTCAGTCTGTTCGGGCTCAGAGATGGAGAAATACAACCGACCGCATCCACGAGGCAGCTGTGACGCAAGTGGCGGTGCGTCTACGGACAGTTCCAGCGGCAACAGGGGATACCGAGCACAGGATATATCGCTCGACGGAACCCAACCACAAAACCAGAGCGACATCTCCAGCACGCAGATCGCGTGGCCTCTGTCGTCGCTGCTCAGTGTGGGATTGCTCTTCAAGGTAAGAACAAGACGCTGGCAAAGTTCATAAGGGGTAAGCTGCAGGACTTCAGTGGTGCGCAAACAACTCCCGCTGTCGCTTATTGCAATCTGAAGGGGGGTTAGCGAGAAGTAACGACACGTGAATACTAATATCTCCCAAAGAATTAACCTCGGTCGACGCACTCATGTTGCTAATGGCTAAAAAATGAGCAATGGCAACCTCAGAAGGGAAAAAAAAAAACGCATCGTCAAGTCAAGACATATTATTTTGCCACAATAGCAATCACATCGCAAACACTGGAGAGCGGAGCATAAACGCTCTCACGAACCCAGTAGCCTCTCTACAGTGCTGTCACAGGAGGCACACAAGTCCCATTTGCATGACGCACAATGCAGAAATCCCACCGAAGGGTCAGGGACATTTGAGCGGCACACATCGCACCGAATACCAAAATAGTTCGAAGGCTTCTCATACAGTGCCTCGGCAACATGACCGGATGGGCAGCATACCTCAGCAGACATTGTGACGCACTCACGCTTTGGAAACGTGCAAATATTTTGCATCATTGTCGTACTACTTAGTTCACATCCATCGAGAATCATTTTGGGGCTGAAGTTGATTCCGCCGGAGCTTCGTCGTGTCTTAACATCGTCACGCAGAGTGAAAAACGTGTCATTTGGAAGAAACGAAACAACTCCCATAACACCTAGAGGTGTCGTCATTGTCAGGTGCAGGGAACTCGAACGAAAAATAGCCTCATCTTCAGATTTCGAAGAGTTACTAAAGCACAACATCACCTCTAAATGGAGGGGATGCGCACCGTTCTGGGCAACAGGAGGTAATTGCACGCTCAGCGGTGCAGACGCTTCAGAGGAAGTACCCAGCAACATCAGAGGAAAGACTGGTGCTGTAGCAACCCCACTCGGTGACCATCGAGCAAACCACGACCGTTGCAATTCAGCAACGCTTGCCTTGGTGTCAGGAGTATCATTGAGGCACCCCACAAATTCCTTGTCGATGATCGCGGGGGTCATAGTCTGCAGAGGGTGGGGGCCGACCGTAAGTCTGATGGACAATCGTAAACAGATTTGATCAAGTGGCAAAGTGTTCTCAGAAAGAGACGTCACGGATGGAGCTTTTGTCCAAGACACGACAATGTGAAGGCACTCTGTCATCCGCTAAGCTATTGACCACTCTTCTAGAGGAGGAAAAAACCGAAGCAACAGAAAAAACGGAAGGCAACAGTGACACTAGGCGTCATGAAACCTCGCACAAACAAAAAGAAACGCTTCGCATCACATACCGAAAAGAAACCGATTGTATAGAGCTGAGGCATCAAAATCTGATTTTTTCTTTTCGGTTCAGTCACTGCAGGGGCATTCCACAGAGCTACCACCGATCATCCGAAACCAGCGAATGAACATCAGTAACCCACTCAAAAACAAACAGAACATGGCAAGGACAGAGAACACCATCGATGCCCCATAGTGACATGAGCAATCCTGTGCATAGTGGCAGACGTCGCAAAACGTCTGATTGCAGCCAATCCATGACTCGAAGAGGAACGCTAATAGCAGCACACTTGATAGCAGTGGGTTCCATCCTATCTTCCGTTTCCATTTTGCTTGAATGGACAACACGGCAACATCGCGCGGCCGGAAGAACGTCATAAACGCCGCGACGAGAGTTCCTAAGATGGCAGTCATAAGGCCAAAGATGACAAAGGCTTGCGAGGTGCGTAAGTAAGGCTCCGCCCCCTCCATATCTCTATTGAGGCACTTCATGCGATCAATGTAGTTGGTCACGACTTTAAACCTGTCTACTGCATGGATAAGCTCGGACGTGACCAGACCACAGGTTGATGTTTGGCTGAGACTGCGGACATTGTCACAGACCGCAAAGTAGCCAAAGCCGCCATTAAACTTCTGCCCGCCTTCTAAGGATGCTGTGTCGCCGCGTACCTCCACTACGTACGGCGTGATCATGCTAATCAAGAGAAATACAGTGCCTGCTGCAGCCAGTATTGTTGTAACGACGTTAAAGATGCGGCGACGCTTCATGTCTTGAAGAAATCTTGTAGTATCTTCTGAAACAAAAACAATTGACAGACGTTAATCACGTATTAATCAGAAGCGCACCAACGGTTCAAACGTGAAACACAGCAAAGTTGGGGGGACAGAGAGTAAGCGAGAGTGCGAGCTTCATTGTAGAACAATCTCCTCGTAGGGGGGAATGGGCAGTGGCTTGGTGCACTCCATGGAATACGATAACGATAACGATATATTTGATTGATTGCTTTGGGGAGTGTTGCCTATGACAGCACACGACTTCGAGAAGCCCGCAACTAAAGACGTGACCAACAATACTAACTAGTTGCAAAACCGCTCTCCCCTCCTGTATCACTGTTGTACGCGGTTCCTCCTACTCGGTTTGCTTCGAGCCCACCCTCTTCGTTTCTTTGTTTCCGTCATCGAGAGCAATGTAGTGTGATAAATGACGATCGATCCACCGCCACTAAGTAGTGAGAGCAAGAGATGTAGTAGAGTCTCGGGCAACGTTAACGAAACGGATTTGGTGTGAGCTGAGATTCCAATTCCGTAGTGCGTGTGTCCAAACGACCTGTGTGATTCTTCGTAGGCTTATAACGAAACGGTTTTGGTGTGAGCTGAGATTCCAATTCCGTAGTGCGTGTGTCCAAACGACCTGTGTGATTCTTCGTAGGCTTAGAGGGAAGCGGAGGTCCTTTGCGTGTCACCGACTGCTGTGGAGTAATGTTGTTGCTGAACTTTGTGGGTGTTGCCTGCGAGGATCCCAATGGCATTGGCGACATGTTCCCCTTCTCATGACGATGTGATGGTTTCCCCCTCCTCAACGTTACTACCGGTGGTGTGTGTTGATTGCGTTGCTCCTCCTCTTCGTCGTAATATGCACAAAAAGCGGCTTGCTTGATTTTCTTGCGAGCGTCGGCTAACGCTTCTGCATGCGTCTTCTTACTCTCATCGTTGCGGATCTTTTCACTCTTCAGCAACATTCGCACCTGGGAACTTTTGTACATACGTATGGAGGCGGCGGTGATGCCAGGCGTCGATGACACGTCGTGCACCTTCTTGTGAGTGGCTGAATTGTTTCGCGCGGCAGCTGCTGTGTTACCGTTGCTTTGTTGCAGCGGCGGCGGCGGCGGGGTGGCAGAGTCACTGTTCCAGAATGGGTAGACGACGCGGACATCGTTTTTCGCGGAATAGGCGGAGGCTTGTGATGATTTGTGGCGCGTGTGGGCGTTGTTGTTTTTTGTTGGGCAGGAATGGTGAACTTGGTGAGCGATCTCTCAGCATCAGGCGATGGTGATACGGCAGCAGGGGAGTAACGAGTGAAGGGGGACTTGGGACTCAGGACGGAGGGAGGCGATGGGGAAAGTCGATCGCGTGCAGTCTTTGCCGCTGGTAGCTCGACTGGGTTGGTGATATTTGTTGTTGCTCTTGAAGGTGGTGGACCAGAAGACTTACCGACACTGTTTCTCTCGATGACGTGCTTGTCGGCTTCGATCATCATCGGTTTTGGAGCAGCGGCAGTAGTTGTTGCAGAGAGCCTTGCTTTTTCCACGTTCAGTGAGAGTTCTTGTGGCGTTTGATCCTTGGAAATGAACGAACCTTTAGACGAAGGAGATTCTTGGGTTGGGGGTGGCAGCTTTGAATGAATTGTGTCCGAGCTGCTTGTGGAGGAGGGAATGCCAACAGGACTCGGTTGAACAAACGGAAGCACCTTAGAACTTACTGCAGTGATGGGAAGAGCAGTCGGAGTGAACGTTTCTGTGTGATCGCCAGAAGCTTCGAGTTTTGTGGGTGGTGTCTGTGGTGCAACCTCAACGACGGCACCTTGCAGACCACTATGGACCGGCTTAAACTTAGGGGTCGAAGGTGCTTTTGTGGGAGTGCGTGCATCACGTGGAAGGGGTGCTGGCACCGCTGCTCCTACGGAAGACGCGCTGTGGTCTCGAGACGATGACAAGCTCCTAATGGAAGAATTCTCATGTGAATCCTCACGCTTCGTCGTCTCTAACTGCTCCAATGACAGCGGCTGCTTGGGGATCGTTGTCAAGGGCTGCTTAGCAGCAGCAGGAGTAGTGGATGCAACGCTGATAGTCAATGGTTGGGCAGATAAAACATCACCAACCGCGTCAACCGATGATACAGCATTCACTGAGTTGCGTTCGGTCGTCACCTTGAGTGCTGCTTGTCGTGCTTCGTCCTTCACCGGAGCAGTTGGAGGGGAGGATTGTATTGATTGGGACGGCTCGGTCTGATGGTGCGCAGGAGGAAGTGAAACCGCTCTGCACTGTCAGATGTTTCGATCATGATATTCTCGTTCTTTCCAGAGTGCTCTAGAAGAGTGGCGTCCATACTAACGACGTTATGATTCGCACTAACTTTTTCTTTCGAATTCAACGCCACAGCACCAGCAGCAGGTGTCTCTTTAGCGGATGAAGCACGTTGAGCTGACTTCGGTGGTGGTGGTGGCTTCGATGATGGCTTCGGCATTGGCTTCTTATCGAGGACAGCCGCAGGTGTTTTTTTCGTCGCTGGAGACGGCGCAGCTGCAGCAACAGCCGGTTGTTGCTTCGCACTTGTTGTAACCGAAGGCTTGCGTGGACTTTCTTCTTCCTTTGAAGTCTTATCCTTCTTGTTATCCTTCACTGGTGTTGCCGTCGAGCCATTCGAAGGAGCATTCTTTGGGTGCGGCTTGCCGTTGTTGCTTGATGATGCTGAGGATGCGTTTGCGCCACTCGATTTGGGGCTCGTCGTTGTCGCCGCAACTGTTGTTTGTTGACTCTTAGCGCTTGGTGGGGTGAAATCTTGAGCCTTCGGCGATACCGTTTTCACTCGAGTCGATATTTCAGGAGTTACCTTAGTAAGGTGATCATCTGCATGCTGCGTCGTCTCATCTGCAGAATCCTCCTCGATGTCTTCTTCCTCGTCACTCGAATATTCGTCCGTTGGTGACACGATTGGTGCTGCAGGTGGCACTGCTGCTGCCGGTTGCGAAGGCTGTGGAGCTGCTGCTGTAGCAACCACGGAAGGCCTCGGCGCCAGCATGGACTCTTTCCTCGGCTTCAATTTCTCTTTGATGGCGTCCTCGATCTCACACCTGTTTTGAGAGGTTTTAGCGACGCAATGGTCGCAGGCGTACGACCCGTCCGACAGACCAGGCTGCCTCAGCGGCAACGATAACCTCAGCTGAGCGACTTCAACTGCGAATACATTTTTTGCGTTTGTTGGGACTGGAATAGGAGTGCGCTTGCTTTCTTGAATCTCTCGGAATTTGATAAACTCGTTCGTCATGACCTCAATCGCAGGCGTCAAGAACGCTGCCTTAAGAAGGCTCAGTAAGTCAGTTGGTTCCGCTATTGGTTGTCCTTGTGGTTGATGTTGTTCCTGCTGTTGCTGCGCCTCCAGTCTCGGTTGCTCAAGCCTGAGTTTTCGTCGCTCCCTTCGCGCGTGACATTCTAATACCGAAGCTGTCAACATAGAGTCTGCTTCGAACAAGTCAACGACAAAGGCCACTGCGGAAGGGACAGTTGTGTCTGTTGTGCTCGTCACTGAGGCAACACTACTGCGTCGTCGTCGTTTCTTAGGCCCACCATCATTCTTCGCGGCATTCTCCTTATGAAGCTCTTGTAGAAATCGAACCCAAAGCAGTCGCTGCAAGCTTTGCTGGCAACAGCGAGGGACAACCTCAAGCCGCATGTCAGGGGACAGCATGCACAGCAGGATCCACACCCTTGGGTCAGACCTAGGCAATGCCCTGCATGCAAATAACGTGATGATTTGCACTGCTGAGGTGAAACCTGTGCCTTGACCTTCGTCCTCCGATGAGGAGAGGCCAGCGTGCATCGAAGACAACTCAGGGCCGAACACACCAGATGAACATAAGATAGTTGCGAGCTGGTCTACAAGTTCAAAATGCGTCGTGATACGGCGCTGTCCTGGTAGTGCAATGGGAACACATAACTTTGTTTGTGATGGCAGCGACCATGGCAACGGTGGGCGAGAAGAAGGCTCATTGGCGTCGGTTGAAGCCGTTCCATCTGTGGCAGGAATGTTTGACTCCGATGACGAAGGGAGCAATGCCACCGAAGACTTTCTGCTGTTCCGGCGCCTTCTAGGAACTTCATCTAAGGACGTCAATGCACTTTGCACAGCCGCCTCACCGCCCAGCAGCCGCACAGCACATTCGCACATGGCATGAATAATTCGGAACGCTTCGGTTGGGTGATGCGTTGGTGGTGACTGTACAGCAGCTCCAAAAATACTTGCCTTTCTGCTCGATGGAGCCTCTGACAACGATGTGGTAGAGCCACGGGGACCCCCCAGAGGCGCTGATGGCGGAATTAACGCCCACATCATGAGGCTTCTCCAGCGATCTTCCGACAGCATCGTGGATAAGAATAATGCAGCCGGAACGTCCACCAAGCGAAAGTATGAGTCACCTGTGGCTGAAGTAAATTTAGACGACATCTTTAACAGGTTCGATTCTTGGCGATCCAAAACGGGATCAAGCTCTTTGGTGGAGGGCGTCACATCTGCAGCTTCCACCATGGCAGCTGGTGGTGGAACAACGGACCGCTCTTTCCGCATGTAAATGGCTTCCGCCCAAAGCAGAAGAAGATGACTGGCCTGTCCGTCCGTCAACGACGGCTCAATATCACTAAACTTCCCTGTCTCGGTCTCCACGCACATCGCTACTAATCGGTACACCCAATTGTAATCACTAGGAAATGTGCTGTGAATCGTGTCGCAGAGGGGGAACGGACAGGTGGTAAAAGCTGATGATGATGGTTTGCTGAGAGCACTGTCACCAGACACGACGGAGAATTGTTGTGGGACAACACTTGCACGATCAGGAAGCAACGTGATGTGAAGCTGTGCAGCGTCTCCTTCGTGTTGAAACACAGGAACGTTCGCCAAAAGCTTCGCCTCACTAGGAAGTGTTTCGCCCTCTGGGGCATCAAAAATACGATTCTTGTCCGATGCAGTCGGGGGGAACAAGTACTTTCGAATCTGGAAAACTGTAAATAGTGTCAGGCAATTGAACGGACGCCCACGTAGAGTTTGAACTTGCATCACTAACCTCAGAGAGGCCTCTCCATTCGGCAACTTCAACGACACAGCGGCTGCTGCATAGTACAGCGAAAGCAACAATGCTGCAGACAGCTCCGATGCTGTGCAATGAGGGCTATTTGTTTGCGCAGCGCCACACAAGTCCTGACTCATCTCCGCAAGGGACGCTGCAGCAGCAGGAATAAGTTGTTCTCTGTGGGAATAGTTAATGATGGTACCAACACCTCCCACAAAACTCCCATTTGACAACACAGACGTTCCACCATCCGAAAGCGCACCAGATACATCAGCAGCCGCAAAGCTAGTGTCTAACGCTCCTGGTGTGTCGTTCAATTGGCCAAGCACCAAATTTCCAGGGACAATAAACTTCCTGGAGCCGGCAATGAACTCGAGGCCCAGCCGATGCTTCAGGAAGAACACAATGTCCATCACCGACAGGTCGCTCATCTCGAGCCGCGCCGCGTCGTCGC
>CYKH01000335.1:0-29066 GCA_001460835.1 Bodo saltans | reverse complement strand
AAGAAAAATAACAAGAGGCACACCCTTAAGTGAAAATAGCAAAATTGAATGAAATCACACACACACAACAGCAAAAAAAAAAAAAAAACACGCACAAACAATGGAGGGGTCACTAACACGTTCGATGCATCACTCATTTCTACCACGCACCACAGCATCCACATCATATGCGTAGGAAGAGCCAATCGTCGTGCTCACCGCGTCACAGACTTTAGAGTACTGAATCACATCCCCATCCTTCAAATGGCGTTCTCCATGAACCGATAGCGATTGGCCATTGACTAACACGGTATTGCCGTATGGATTCTCTAGGAACAGAGACGGGATGGCTGCTGAGGAGACTGCAGCTGTTCCTGCGGGGTTCATAGTTGCTACGCTGCCACTCGACGAAACTTCACTGGGATGCTGGACAATGGAATGCCAAAAGTTGATGTTGCAGTGTGTTGGCGCAAGGCCATAGCTTTGCCGTAAAGAAATGTTCAACGGTGTGGCTCTCCCAGCACTTGACAGCTTTGCACCCGAGGAAGATGAAGATGGTGTGTAGCCGCTGCCATCGCGTCGGGGGCTCGTGTTGCCGATATTCGAGCGCTGCTGGAGTTCACGTCGAGGCTTCTCGGAGTACAGTGACATGGCCAACGCTCGCACCAGCGGGTCTCTCAGCTGTAACTCGCAACTTGCATCTTCACCGATGTCGTACGATGTGTGCGTGGCCAACTCGACAACGTTGGCAACATCGGGATGTACAAGGACAAGATGGCGCTTGGTGTTGGTCGCTGTCGTTGTAGTGACTGGAGGAGCAGTCGCGGCGGTATTAGGTTCTGCGGAACGACCCTCTTCACCAGTGTGCGCATCAGAATCATTTCTGCTCGCGTTGTGTCGCAAGTATCGCTTCGCAGCATGCCGCAAGTACATTTCCACGGCGTACACAACAAGCCGGTCCCCTGCAGTCAGATCAAGTGTTTGCTGCTTCGTGGCGAACTGAAGGTATCGGCAAAACATGACCGACGGCAGTGTTGGGAGTGAAGGAACACGCGTTGCACTGAGAGGCCTCACCTCGTCCGAGTCGATAACGTCAAATTCTGACAAGTCATCGTGTTGTTGTTGCTGAGCTGAAGAACGTCTCCCATCATCTCGTGTTGCAGCTGACGCCCATTGTTGCGTCGTGTCACGTGTCGTCATGTTGCAGCTGACGCCCATTGTTGCGTCGTGTCACGTGTCGTCAGAACACGCGTAGCACTGAGAGGCTTCACCTCGTCCGAGTCGAGGACGTCAAACTCTGCCAAGTCATCTTGTTGTTGTTGTTGCTGAGCTAACGAACGCTTCTCATCATCTCGTGTTGCAGCTGACGCCCATTGTTGCGTCGTGTCACGTGTCGTCATCGCAGCAATGACAAGAGGCACCGACCGACTTCCACCACCAGGGCTCCCCCCAGGCAGTGTGATGTGCGTCAAATCCCGCACATCATGCTCACGATGAAGCGCAGCAACATTGTCGTCCGAGAATGTGAGTAGCGTGCGCTTGTGATTGCCGTTACCAAAGTGATGATGCTCCTCCGCATCGTCTTCCTCGATCGAAGACTCTGCCTTCTTCTTTCGGTTTCCATCTACGCGCCACATCTCCTCATCCAACTCGTCACCACCTTGCCCGACAGAATTTCGACCACCAATGATAACAGACATATCAGTGGTCACTGTAGATGTTGTTGTGATGAGGCCGTTAAGCGCCAAAGAAGAACCATTGCCACCGCCACCACCACCGCGTATTTTACGGGCAGCCTCATCCATATTCGCTTCGTCGTCCAAGTGTTGCTGCTTACGGATGTGTATGTACTCTAACACAGCTCGGCGCTCCGCTTTCAGGTTCGTGACGACATACGTAAATTTATTGCCAATAATCGCAATCGGCATCGCCATTAAGAGTTGCCCCACGACAATGCACACGAGGCTGACCATGCGCCCTAAGAGTGTCTTGGGCACCATGTCCCCAAAGCCGATCGTCAGCAATGAAATCAATGCAAACCACATGGAATGGAAAATAGACAGGAACTTGGACTCTGTTCGAGGACACGTCTCCAGGCCAAGGACAAACAGCGGCCGTGATTCACAATCTTCATCGCGCACCATAAACATCATATTCATGTAGGACCCAGCCTCCATGGTGTACACAATCGACGCGAATCCCACCACAAAAATAAGGACTGCCACGACCGGCCCAATAAGGGGGATGGCGGATCGACGGAGCGTTTCAAAAAGATCCTCAAACGCGTAGAAATGTCGAAGGGCACGCATCATACGGTAGACGCGTAAGAGGCGAAAGAGCAAAAATGGATCGTCTTGGCCGTGGACAATGACCAGCTCGCCTTCCGCGTCGAATGCAAAATTATTTCGCGGGATGAAGTAGTACCCTCCGGTTGAATTGGTAGCGTTAGACGCATTTGTGGGGACTAACGAAAACGCAGCGCTTGTGCCTGTTGCGATTTGAATGGTGGGCAGAATAAGGGCGGCGACGTCAAAACAATTGCTCAAAGATAAAATGTACAACTTCATGGAATGTGACACAGCACGATCCGGGTCAAAAAGGTTCGCTAAAAAGATCACGAGTACGTCCAGCAGCATCAGAGCGGAGATCGTTCCCTCAACCCCATTCCACGTGCTGGTGTAGTCAGGGTGAAGACGCGGGTTGATGGTAGGAAGTGTCTGCAGGGTGATGGAGGTGAGGGTGGCCATGCACAGGATCACGTGAAATGCGAATACGATGCGCCCTTGTAAGGTAGAGAGGGGCCGTGCGTAGTAGTCCTGAACACGTTGGCACCAGTCACGCACTCCACGACCACCGTTGTTGCCAGAAGAAGGCGATGACGTTAACGATTGGGCGCCTGTTGTTGCGTCTTCGCTGTATTGAACGAGGAGTTCCATTCTTTTCTTGTAGCGCTTCACGTAAGCCTCGCATGCTTGGGCCAGCTGCTCGACGGCGACCCCAACATCCTCCGCCCCTTCTCCATCCGTTGCTTTCATCTCGGATAGTATCTTGTGAGACCGTGCAGCTGCTGTTCGTTGATAACGCTGTAGCACTTCCGAAGCGACGGTGGGCACACGACGAAAGGCAGGAAGGAGTGAATCAGGGCACAGGATGTCGCAAAGAGTTTCGATGTCCATCTCCGCAAGAGGGCGACCACTGGGAGGCGCTCCCCTTCGCTTCCGCTCCTGCTTCTGAGGCAGTAAATTCAGCGGTTCCGTTGTCGTTGTTGACGACGTTGACGATGTTGCAACCGCCGATGGTATGCTGCTGTCGACCGCTGCAGCTGGTGCTGATGCCGGCTCAGCCTCAACTGCACGGTGGTTGGCACCTCTAGCTGGCGTCTCTTCGCTATCTAGCATCGAAACTCGACGCGTCTTGATTCGTTGTTTCATCGGTGAAATCGGACAGCGCTGTTCTGGCGCGCATCAAAAAAGAAGCAAAATTATCAAGAAAAAAAAGTTCAAGTTGCATGCAGATGTGTTATGGTGCAAGGTAAGAAAAAAGACTCACATTTTTTTGTTGGATTTGATAGCCGGGTCCAAAACGCGTCCCTTCCTAACTCACACAGCACAACGGGTTGGTTACGCACTCGACTGGGACGAGACGAATCCCGCAGTGGGTCCTTCCTTGTACCTCTTCGTCCACTTCTCGCCTAACTTATCGTACTCTTCTTGTGATGCTCTCATCGAAGGTTGTGGTGCGGTGCCATTGCCATCCGCATACATCACATTACCAATCCAAGGTTTGTTCTCCGGCAACAATTGATTCGCGCAACCTTGCATCATAAAGTCGAACGCCTGTTCGGAAACAGTTTTCTTCTCGTCAAGTTCATCAGCAAACTTCAATGCCCATGACTCCTCTTCTAAGCGCTGCAGTGAGTAGAGCATCGCGTAGTAAGATTCCATATTCATGTTAACGTTGCATCGGCGCAGCGTGTAAAAGATGGCAATTGCCTCTGCATACGACGCACAACGAGAAAACAAATGCTGAATCGTTCGAATGCCAATCTCCCGACCAAGGCGGCCAGCGCTACCAAGCAATGCTTCGAGCGACGCAGCCCCCTTCTCGCCCAGAGGCACACAAAGGAGCAGCAGTCGATCAAAGGACTCGCCAAGAGATCTGATAATATCTTCCTCCTTTGCGCCTGTGGGGCCGAGTTGATACCGCTCAATCAATTCCACGATTTGATTCTGACGTGCAGACTCTTGTTCGGCAGAAGCAGCTGTTTGAGACCCCGCCCAAAGGTCGTGAATTTCACGTCGAGCAGCCGCCGTCCGATCAAATAAATTGCCTTGCGCTGCAGTCGTCGTCGACGAAGCGCCGGCACTACTAGTTGAGGCGGTGCTGCACCATCTCACTGAGTTGCTGAGGGCAATACAGCTAGCAGTGTTGTGCAGAAGTCCGTAGGAAGACGGGGAGGGCGACGATCCTAAGAGTGCAATGGTAGCAGCCGGTGCTGCTCGTCGCATGGCTCTCATGGTTGATACTTGTAGTCGTGCGGAGTGCATTGTCCCGACGCCGGTGACTGTTTTTTTTTTATGAAAATCAACAAAGGAGAGAAATGAATTATTTTCCCACACACAATATTTTTCTAAGCGGGATCGCAACACCACTCGCTCTTTGTTGATAAAAGTGAAGGTGCAGTGATAGTGTGTGAAGGTTAGAATTTGGGGCAACGAAGGTCAAAGAAATTCTTCCGGCGTTTTCGCGAAACGCTAATGAAGAAATAGATCTATTGACACTCGATTGCGCGGTACTTTTTTGTTCGTTCTTCAATGTTGTTCGTGTCTTGTTTTTTGTTGCTGTTGTGTTTGTGTGTGTGTCTGCGCTTAACTCCCGTATTAACTGTCTCAGGTGTGGCATTCGCCTTGATGGTTTTTTTTCTTTCGTTCATCCCTTTGTTGTGGGTGTTGTGTGAAGAGGTAATTTTGTGTGTGGTGATGACTCAGTAAGAGCATTTTGTTGTTGTGATGGCTTTTGCTTGCGTGCTTTGCACACGCGCGCGAATGTATGTTCTTACATCATCAAACCGCGCGCATCCAATCCGCTGGAGCTACCTCCAAAGCCAAACAAGTCAAGGAACCATTGGATCGCAGTGTAGAACTGTGGCAGGAACATCACGCGCAGTGGGAAGGCCAACGTGTAGACAACATACACTGCAGTGCCGGTGACGGTGGCGCGCTCCCAGAAGGCACGAGAGCGGGCTGAGGCAGCGGCGTGAGAACCTCCGGTTGCCTTCTTCGCTGGTTTCCTAGCAGCGCCTTCGACAGGGCTCAAAGGGCTCTGGTTGTCTAGGGCGGCAAGGCGTGCGGCAACGTCAACCTTTGGAGCACTACGTTGAGGAGCCGTGGTCAGTCCGCCGGACGGTGAGGTCGGTGGCGTTGGGGGCGACATGGGCGATCCCAGCTCGGTGGTGTTCCCAGAGGCGGCGTCCTCCTCAATGCGCAGCTTCTCAAGTGCTGCGTTGACGCCAGCTGAGCGCTTGATAATCTCAGGCTGGCACTTGCCAGAGCGCTCGAGGTAGTCCTTCGCGACACGATAGCTTTTCTCGCAGCCGTGCTCGCCACGCAAGTGCATGCATCCCTTGATAAACAAGGCAGCACCGGAGCCACGGCCAATAGCCTGCTCCAACCACGCGTGGTACTTCTTCTTATCAATGTTGGCCTCACGCTCCTCCTCGTTGAGGGTCGTGGCGGTGGTGGACCCGCGGAGGAACAATTGAGCGAGTCCAATCATAGCGTGCACGCTGCCGCAACGAGCTGCGCGTTGGTAGAAATACACCGCAGCACCGAAGATCGGAGGGAAATGGCGTGCACCTCGATCGAACATTTCTGCCACCTGCAAATTGGAGGTCACGTCAAGCAGATCGTCGTTCTCCTTGGCACGTTGCAGGAGTATGTACGCACCGCGAGCAGAGCCAAGCTCGGAGTAGATGCGGAATAAAATGGAAATACTTTGCGAGTGCCTGTGGTGAACAGCGGCAAGGCGCAAGAAGTGCAATGCTTGTTCAATCTGCTGCTCTTGCAGAGCGCCGACACCTACTGCGAAGAGCTCATGCGCAGACATGGCTCGCTCCTCGTCGTTGAGGAACGCCTCTGTTTCGTTTTCGTTCAGCTCTCCGACGTTGATGCGAGACTTGCGCAGGTCCAGCACTTGGGTCTGAAGGAAGGTCTCCACTGTACATTCATGCGAGCGGAGTTCACGAGTCTTGTTGTGAATCTCCAGCATCTTCTCCACTAGAAGAATTTGCTTCTTTGTGGTCTCCTTTGCCTCTTCGTCCTCAACCGTGGTGAGGCTTTCTTCGAGCTCCTGCAGCTTTGCCTTCATCTCCGCTTCCTCCTCCTCCATTCCCTTAAGTTCGGCCTTCACGTACATATTGAGCTCTTGCACTTCTTGTACCGTCTCCTCGAGCATCCGGTCAAGATCCTCCTCATCAATCCCGTCCGCCTTCGCCTCGACGGCAGCGGGGGCAACCTTTACTGGGGGGAGGGGCCTTACCTCCTTGGCGAACAGGACATCCAGCTCGGCTGTCGTCGTCAGCAGTGCGTCATCGGGGCGCATGGGGAGGTTCAAGAGGCACGGCCACGTTGCAGCCTCGGCCTTGACGAGGTCCACGACGACATTGCTATTCTCTGCACGCCACTCCACGTCCTCAGAAACACGGCTGTACAGACGCCACTGCACAAGGGTAGACTCCTTGTACTTAATGCACAGCACATCGCGTTCCTTGACTAACACGGTGAGCTCCTTGGTGCGGACACCAGCGGGCAGCACCACGGGGACGGTAACCTCGAGGGACGTGTCGCCTTCTTCGGTCGACTGAACCCACACAACACCGTTGCCAAGGAAATAATTTGACATTCCACGAACTTCTCAAGAGGCACGGCCACGTTGCAGCCTCGGCCTTGACGAGGTCCACGACGACATTGCTATTTACTGCACGCCACTCCACGTCCTCAGAAACACGGCTGTACAGACGCCACTGCACAAGGGTAGACTCCTTGTACTTGATGCACAGCACATCGCGTTCCTTGACTAACACGGTGAGCTCCTTGGTGCGGACACCAGCGGGCAGCACCACGGGGACGGTAACCTCGAGGGACGTGTCGCCTTCTTCGGTCGACTGAACCCACACAACACCGTTGCCAAGGAAATAATTTGACATTCCACGAACTTCTAGTGAGGCGAAAGAAAAAAACAGAAAAATTCTTTCGTGGTGCATAGTAAAAAAGATTGTTTCTCAGGTGAGAAGAGCGAAGCTAAATATGCATTAGTCATAGACGAGCAAAGGAGGGTCATAGGCATGGGGAGGACAGGAGAGTTTGCTCAGTAAGAATCCGAGTGGCGAAGAATAAAGAAAAAGCACAGGGATTCTTCTTGCCGCTCATCAGGTTCAAGTCTGCTCAATACAAAGCCGCGCAAAAGAAACTGGATTTTTTGATCTCGTAAAACCAAGAGACATAAGCGTCCCTCTCGTCTGATTACGTTATTGAGAGAGAGCCTCGTTCCTTTGTCAGTGAGCTTCCTTTTTGTTAGCTCACAGGGACCATGGCGACAATCAAGACCTGCTCTCGGAACATCGCCTTGCCTAAGCTAATTCGTTGCTCCACCTCCACATTTGCCGCTTGCAACACCGCTAAGAAGTCCTTCTCAAACGTCACAGTGCCAAAGTCAATGGTCAGGAGCGTCTTCAAGGCTGCTTTCACCCAAGGCGTGACATAGCGCCCTACGATACCCTCATGCTCAAATGTCTGCGTGAAGTACACACGACCACTGCCGCTTGAGCTCGCGGTTGTCGTTGGTTTCAGCATACGTACGCAGCGCTTGAGAGCCTCCGCCTTATCAGGGATGATCATGAAGCTACCTGAGAAGTAAATCGCGTCGAAGGGTCGTTGGTTCTCCTTCTCATCATCACCCGAAGAGGAGGATGACGGCGATGGAGAGTAATCATGAATGCTTGCATGCACTAGCGCAACTTGCTGCTCAAGGCCAAACCGTTTCACATTCTCAATCGCAGCGATGACGTAGTGCTCATCGTAGTCCACACCAGTGACGTGCAAATGTTTCGACACAATCAGATCTCTGTTCTCCAAGAGGCTTGTGCCTGTGCCGATCCCAACGTCGAGGATGCGAGCATTGACGGGGAGCTTTGTGAGCACCTCCCGATACCATCGTTTGGTCATGTTGACAATCACGGTATCGTAGACCCACGAGCGAAGGGATGGGATGGAGTACCTCCTGCTCACTGCCGACGATGACGGTTTGCTATTCTCCATCTCCGTATTTTTCTTCTCCTCTCCTTTTCCTGTTGAGTAACACAACTGAAAGGGAGGAAAGGGGGCACATTTTAAAAAAAATTCGAAAAACAAGCCCACATCCGAGAGATCTGGTTCTCCCAATCTCGCTCCTCCCGATTCGTTCGACGCGTTGTACAACTGGTGACGAGAGAGAGAAGCGCTCGTCAACTCTTTGTGTGGGAACATATGCTCGCCACCACAAAATAAAAAAGAAAGCAAACACACCGTTGCTGCACCCGACGCTAACTAAAACGTGAGTAAGGACGACCCCACACTAAAAGTACGATGGCCGCTGATCGTCGTTGTCCGTATTGAAATTCAACATTTCGTAGTTACTCTCACCCCTGTACGTTGCTGCACCCGACGCTAACTAAAACGTGAGTAAGGACAACCCCACACTAAAAGTACGATGGTCGTTGATCGTCGTTGTCTGTATTGAAATTCAACATTTCGTAGTTACTCTCACCCCTGTCAAATTTCCCTCCCGTGAAGTAACTCGGTGATTCCTCTTCCATCTCGCCTCTGTCGAAGTTGGCAAGATTCGAAGGTGACAAACCTTCCTCTTTGAGCCGCGCCGCTGGCGGGAGCCTGCCGCGGCGTCCTCCTTGCGCCGACGTCGGTGACGGTACGTCAGGTGGGGAATAACTTCTCCCACCACCGCCACGAGTGCCGCCACTGCTGCTGCTAACAGAAATGGATGTGTTGCCTCCTGCTGCTGGCGTCGTCGCACCACCATCAGCATTGATCGTAATATCATCGAACTCGGCAACGAAATCCATCGTTGACGGTTCAGGCCCGTAAATGTTAATCAGCAGTTGAAAGCGGCTCTCCTCTCGACCTGCAAACAGCGGTAGAAGCTTGTCAATGTCGTCGAGTTTTTCTGGGGCGTGAGCACGGAAGAATCTGCTGAGGCGGAGGCGCGTTCCAGGTGCGAGCACCGCACCCACGGGTACGTCTTCTTCTACTTTCTTCTCCTTCTTTTTCTTCTTGCTGCCCTCACGACGCCTGCGAGGGAGCTTCTTCCCTTTTGACTCTGCTTTATTCTGGTCATCCATCATGCGTCGGAGTTCAGCAATGCGGCGTTTCTTCGCCTCCTTTCGTCGGACCTTCTCGAGCTCTTCTTGAGTAACCTCAATCGTTTGTAACGCGAGCAGGTGATCCTCGTCGTCATTGAGACCAACAGGAACACTAAAATCAATGCCAGCCAGTGCGTACAACATGCGCTTTGTCTTCGCAGTTGGTTCGTCGTCGAAGTCTTCGTCCGGATCACGCAGCATGATGACCTCCTTCTTCTTCATATCGTAGGCTAGGGCACCGTATGCCTTCTTGTAGTATGGGTCCATGTCCAACACCTTACATAGCAACGCTCGCTTTGTGGTAACAGTGCCGTCCTTGAGGGTAATCTCTTCCCCACTGCCGAGCTCGATGGCCAAGTTGTACACTGCTTGGATCGATTCCTCATCTCGTTCAATAGCGGCCGTATACAACTCCTTTCGGGATAGCTTCTTGCCATCTAAAAGCTTAAACGACTCGCCCTTCTTCAAGTTTGCTGCCAGATTGATGTATGCTCGAGCATCGTGTGGACCGTAATGAATGGCGAGGGCGTAGAAGTCATTCTTCATGAGGGTGTTCCCAGCGAACTCAATCACGTCGTCAATCTCCATCCCAAAGGCAATGGAGCTGTACGCATAGAAAATAGTTTTGTCCAACGCAACGGCATCGAGCTGCAGCTCCCGCCTGTTTGCGATGCGACCGTTGTAAAGCGTCACGGTGGACGTGGCATCAGGTAGTAGTGTCGAGAGGTAGTAGTAACACTCCGCAAAGTCTAGCTTATGGCGGATGGCCTCGATGCACAGCTCCGTGGGGGTCATTGACCTCCCATCAGGAAATGCAATATGATCCTCGCTCTTGATGTGCGCCAAGTCTCTAGCAAGGTGGTAATACGCACGGGCATTGGTTGGCTCGTACTTGATGCCCATTGCCCATACATCACGCCGATCTACTGTGTCTCTGCTGCGTAGGCGAACAATTTCGTCGCGACGCATGAGTTGGCCAAGGCGAAAGTACGACTCCGCTACATCTGGGTGGACGTGAATCATGTGCATGTAGTGCGCCATCTTGTCACCACGCGCCGTTTTGTCGCCTCGTACTGCCTTGACGTCCTCAGACTTGTGGAGGCCGTAGGCACGCAGGAGGTCTTCGTCTTGTTCTTCGACGACTGGGGCGTCTTCGTCAAGACGGTCTAACACTTCGTTGATGTCCATTATTTGTTTTTGTGGTTTGATTTATTGCAAAAAGATTACTTCGTTGACGATCTTTATCGAGGGGGGGGAAGAGAAATACCTCCGCATTCATGCAAAGACGACATTGTCGAACACATGTTTTTTCTGTGCTGTTGCATCCCAGAACGATCAGGTATGAATAGGTTGTTGCTTAACGACTTCAACGGAAGTCAATGACACTTCAAATAGAATAATAATGATGAGCACTATGACGTGGGTATGCAACGAAGAGATTTCTGCCACATCAGAGGCATTCTTGTTATGTGCAAATTTCGATTTGTTCCCACCTGCTAGGTTGTAGCTGCCATCGTTGCGAACGCAGGCTACGACGAACTGCTGCGAGATTGTCGATGAGCGCCTTGGTACCCTGGCTGCTGTGGAACGTCACCTTGTAGCTGCCGAGGGCCTTCATGTCGGGCACCGAAACGGATGCGGCTGGCGGCAACAGGGCTGGTGTATGGGGCCTTGAAGCGGGCCTTGTTGGTTGAGAGGAACTGCGATGCGTACTGCTGTGGAACGTAATGCACCAGCGGCTGTTCGACTTCAAGAGGACCAAACAGTGAGAATGGCATACTCAAATCAATACGCCTCGAGCTTGACAGCTGCGGAACCTGCTCGTATCCCTTCTTAGCCAGAAAAGCGCGCATCTTTAGGACCACCTCGCCCAACGGTAGACCATAAGCGTTCGCCAATGCCCACAGAAATGCTTGTGTTGCAGCACCTCCTGCGCCTCGATTACCGTTTCCAAAATCGGCAGTATTCGGAACTTCAACGCTCGTTTGACTGTCTGCGCACGCTGAAAACACCACAACATCGCCGGCAGTGAAATTATTACTGCGAATGCCGCTCATGTGCAGTCGATCGCGTGCCGCATGCCCAGAGTGTCCAACGAGCTCGAACGGCAGGTCCATAATGGTACCACTGTGGCAGCAGTCGAATACACACGTCAAGCGTACACCAGCATGGACTCGACCAGCAAGAAGTTTGAATAAGTCATCATCCTTGATGTCGCCGTCAAGGGCGCAAATGGCCTCGTCCAAACCGTCTTTTTCAAAATTACCGTTCAGACTGAGCACTTGCCTCCCATGACCTGAGTAGAAGAAGAATAGCGCATCTCCACGGCGTTGGTCATGCACCAACCAATTGATGCCTTCATTGATATTTCCCTTCGTTGGCATTTTCCCGGGCAAGAGTGAATCATCCACTAAGATACGATTCTCAAAATGCATATCTTGAAACGCACATTGGACGCGAAGGTCCACAAGCATCGCAGTTACATCGGTGCCGCACCCACACAACTTACTGTTCGTTCCATTGACACCGATGAACAGTGCTCGAACACGTGGCTCTGCAGCAACTTGATCCATCACACACTTGATTTGAGGTATCTTAATGAATTTTATGAGAGAGAATGAGACAATTGCAATCCACAGAGAATAGTATCGAGACATGTAACAGTTATTTGTTGGTTGATGTTGTCTATTGAAGGTCTTCAACAGCGGAATTCGACTATCGACCTTGAGAAAATCCCTCACGCAGATCATCACGCATTTGAAGATACGCAACCTTTTCTTCGTTGCTCATCAACTCCCCAAGGATTCCAGCACCCTTCACCGCCTTGATGTTCTCCACGGCAGCAAGCAGCAACCCACTCGTGTCTTTCAGCACCGCCATGAGTCGTTCCACAACAATCGAGTCCAGTCCCGGTGCAATCATCAATGGGCGTAATGCACGAGCATACTCGGTGACGTCTTGTTTGTACACAAAGGCACCTGCTTCGTTGCACCGCATCTGACGAAGATGCGCAGACAGACCACGGTACAGTGGCACACCGATCGACCGTACGAGGGACGTGGGACCACCGTCACCAAAAATCAGCTGCTGCAAAGACATCTTCTTGACTTTGGTCACCGCATCACTTTTCTTTCGGAGTGAGGTCAACGTGCGATCGATGTCCCCTCCCACGCGTAATTCCGTTGGGGCTGCTGAGGGTCCAAGGGCTGGGCTACGGGGCGGAGTGGCGCCTCCATCCCCGCCTCGCCTTCCTCCTAGGCCTCCTGGGGGGACGTGAACCTCGTCCACCGTCTGCCTCCACATTTGTCCGCAAGAGACATCCAACAACGGTTGTATCTGAAGAAGCTGAAAGTTGACATACTGACAAAACAAACCACAAGCACGAGTCGAGGGGCGCACCACCATCACGGACGCACCATCATCGTCGCCTTTTTTCTTACGCTCTTCTTTTGGCCGGAAGTCGTGTTTGTTCTGCGAGTAATACAAAATCACGAGGCTTTTCGTCACAATTGCCGCCGCGGCAAGGTTGATTAGCTCCTCTAACGTCTCATCTAATTTCAAAAAGTCTGAGCGCGACGCAAAGTCCAGAAGTCCATCTGCCGACAGTGCTCCCAGATGTGCTTGGAGTGCAATCGACGCGCAGTATTCGTGGAGACGCATGATGGTGGTCTGGGCAAAGATAATCATCCTGGCGGCACACAATTGCCGTTCGACCGGCGACGGGCTAATCCAAGCCTCCTCACCACGAGGGTGTGGCTTCTTATTCCACGCACTACGCTCGTCCTTCACAAACTTCAGCATTTTATCGGCCTCCGCGTTGAGGTACTTTGCCACTTCTTCAATCCCTAGTGAAAGCAAATCGACAATGTACATGGGTACCTGAGCGGGAGGCGTGAGGGTCAAGACACGATGGCACACCTCCTCCATTCGCTCTAGGTATTCCTGCGCCTTCTTTGGTCAGGTTTCACATCAAACGGCTCGTTGACCTCGGCGGACACGAGGAGAGTGAGTCGGTACGTATCGTCGATGGCAAGCATGTATCGCTGGAGGAGGCTGACCTCTTGTCGCCCGGATACATACTCGGATTGATGAGGGAACAACGACGGGATCACATCAAAAATCATTTGCAGCTCTGTTGTGGATCGTTTAAGAAGCAGGTTCTTCCGCCGTTTCAGAAGTGTATCACGCATCTCAAGACGGCACTGTGATACTCGCTTCCGGTAACGTAGGCGTTGTGCCGGACGCCTCGCCGCGAAACGCCGCCTGCGTTCTCGAACAAGAAGGGTAAGGAGAGTTTGAAAGTGCTGATTGGCGGCACTTTGCAATTCCGTCACGTAGCGTCGTAGCACTTGATCCATAATTTTGTAGAGTAACTGTTGTCGAGCTTGGCGGCCGCCCGCATCGGTGAGGCCGGTTGACGCCAGCGAGGCCGCCATACCGCCACCTGTACCCGACGCATGCATGTAGCTTTTCTTACCAGTCGTAGAGGCCGCAGCGATGGACGTCAAAGATCCCGACATCGTGCGCCGATGTTGACTCTCGCCTGAAAGCGACGGTGTATGCTTCGCCTTGGCACTCGTCGCGTTCACATTCACATTATGCTCCTCACGACCAAAGCACCCCGCCACAATAGACTCCACCACCAGCGCCTCTCGCTTCACACGCTGTTCTAGGAAATTGTATAGCAAGACAATCCCTGGCTTCGTCTTGGCGTCAAAGAAGGCCATCAGCGTCGACAGTGTAATCTCTGGAAGGGGAGGCTGCTCGGGTGGCACGTTAGGGGAGTGCGACGAGCGCATTTCTGTCACCAAGTCCTGTGCTGACTTTTTGATCACGTAGTCGAGCAGCGCCGTGGCGTCGTCCTGGGCACTGCTATTGGCATCCGCCGCCGCCGCTGCAACGCACAACGACCCGTACAACTTGCCGCTCAGCTCCAGTGTCTTCAAAAGGCTCTTTCCATACGCCATGTGCACTGAGGCTTCTCCGTTTTCATCGTAGAAAGCTCGGAATGATTGCATCAGGTGCGTGCAGTCTTCTTCAAGCTTTCCATACGCCATGTGCACTGAGGCTTCTCCGTTTTCATCGTAGAAAGCTCGGAATGATTGCATCAGGTGCGTGCAGTCTTCTTCAAGCTCTTCCTTGAGCCACTCCAAGTAACGCTCAATATTAGACGCGTTGTTGGCGACTGCGGCGAGTTCTCTGCTAAGCACACTCAGTTTCAGCATCCAGGGGACTTGAGCCTCAGTGTAGTATCGCAGTGCGAACAGTCGATCTAAGCCTCCACTCACGGCAACCATTTCAAAACGATGCAGTGGGACTTTGTTGGACGCGACGGTCGCATTCTCCGGTGAGGGGATATCATCATCGATTGCTTTTATTCGTGCGCGTTCTTCGTCGTCCTCATCGTCGTCGTCGTCGTCGTCATCGTCGCTGTCTTCTTCTGACTCCTCGTCTTCATCGTCTTCATCGTCGTCTGACGTTTTCAGCGTCCTGCGCTTTTTCTTCGCTTTGCTTTTTACGTCGTCATCGTCGCTGTCTTCTTCTGACTCCTCGTCTTCATCGTCTTCATCGTCGTCTGGCGTTTTCAGCGTCCTGCGCTTTTTATTCGCTTTGCTTTTTAACTGTTTCTTAGAGGGTGATTGCTGGAGGTCTACTCCTCGTTGGAAAACGGTGTAATACTTTGGGTCCACAGAGGACACCTCCCCATTCGCCCACTGGTCGGTTGTCTTCTTCCGCTGCTCCGCACGGGCTCGTGATAAGTTTTCTAACAATCCTTCAAACTGTTTGCTGTCAATGTGTGAAAACATTTGAAAGTACTTGAGCAGTAGCGACACGACACGGCCACGTGTGACTCGAGCATTCGATTGATTGAGATGCTGCTCCACCCCGACTGTGGACGTGAGTGCGTTCCCGATGGCGTCCTCCATGCCTCGAATTCTCTGAGAGGTGCCATCATTTAACGCGACGCGGATTTGATTCAGGAGAGACTTTTTGCTTGCTTCAATCGCACGCGCATCACCCTCGGCGTGCCGTACTGCACGCTGTTCCTCAGCGTACAGCTGCGCAAGCTGTGCCTCAGCCTCTTCAAGCGTCTTGACAAGCCGGCCAGCAATATTCTGATGTACCTCCTGAGGCACCTCATCTTGGTGTTGCTGTGAGGTGCTTGCTCCGAAGTTACTTCCTCCGCGCATGTTACTGGTGTCTACTGGGACAGACATCAGCACGCGTTGACATATCGCGTTGACGAGAACAGGTGCGGCAAAAGAAGAAGGAGTGAAAATAGAACGATCTAGCAGAAGCGGTGCTTGTCCAGATGATTGGGGACTTGATAAGGTATCAAAGACGTCTCCTTGTTCAGACATAATTGAAAATTGTCTCTTAACCAAAGGTTCTTTGTGCAGTACTCCCACGTTGATTGATAGTTTTTGCTGTGATATTTCAACAAAATAGAATAATGAAAGCAAGTGACTTCAGGCACGCAGCATTGTGATTTGTTTCATGACGTGCGTCAAAATGCATTTCAGCAGCAACAACAAGAGAGAAAAAACGATGCAGCGAAGAATTGTGAATGACTTGTTGGTAGAATTGGCGCACAGGGCAACTCTACCGTAGAAGCAAAATGATATGCGTGCACTCACGTAAGATTTCAAAAAAAAAAAACGAAGGTGGGTTTTCGCAGGACTCCTCTCACAATCATAGTCCCATACCCCTCAACACGTATGCTGTCACCACAACGATGAAACCCACACAAATCCAGATGACTAGTTTGGAGGGCTCATAGTCAGCACCAGGAGTGTGCGAACTCCTCGCAGGTGCATCTCCATCTCTTAGGGATTGTTGAGAACTCAAAGCATTTCGTTGTCGTCGTTGCTGAGCAACTTCTGCAGAACGCCTAATATGGAGTGCGCGGGGTGCAGCTTGGCCACCTCTGCCGCTTGCTGCTATTACAGTGGCGCAGACGGACGCACGTGTCGCTTCGTCGGAAACACTGTGGCCAACCACAGGCAACGAGAGCACACGAATTCTCCAACGTGACGCTGATGGCGCATTCGACGACGTAAAGGGTCCTCCCAGCTCCTCCTCATGCCTCTCCAGCACACATGGGATGAAGCTGGTGTAACTCCCACCACTACCGATGCCCTCCATTAGCACCAGCACGCCCTCATCGCTGTTTCGTGCAACGGAAAATAAAATATTCCTCGCCGCATCAAGGGTCGGCTTGTTGTAGCTGGAAACTATAAATGCAAGCGTCGTGACGTTCTGTGGAATGCGGGACAAGTCTATCGTCAAAAACTCATCGAGGCCGTCGCCCTCACCATCGGTATTGTCACCGGAATGTGTGATGGCACCGTTGAGGCCAGTGATCTTCCCCCAGAATAGCATATCTTTGATTTGACTCTGCGCATTCCGTTCGTGAACGTTAATGGCCACACATGAAAGATCAATGTCGCTCGCCGATGAATTCTCGTCGTTGGCTGCCGAAATTGCTGGGGGAATATCCCACCCAACACCGACGGTGAGAAACGCACCGTTGCTGCCTTCGTTGTGCGACACGTGACGTGGTCGACGTCCTCTCGCACCATCAGCAGCAGCAGTTTCCTCGCGGATGTGAAAGCATTGATCCTTCTCAAGATAAAGTGGAAATGGGAAGGACACATGCGCTTCTGACGCAGTGTGGCAGTAGCCAAGCACCACGGCCATCGTCGCGGCGGCGTCACGTGCGGAGAGCCCGTGGACAAGGTTTCGATGCACTCGCAGCACCCAATCACCAGTCACTTCATCGCCACTTTTCCGAAGGGATTTCTTTTTGTTCTTGTCCGCACGATTTCGCTGAATCGACGCGACCATACGCATGTGAATGGGGTCACGTAAACGAAGTTCAACAGCATCGTCACGTGGTGCACACGTGTACTTCCAAGAGGAGGGCGAAGGATCACTCTCCTCTGAGGATTGGAAAGTGCCTTCTGCAGTCGCCAACACGTGCAGCTCGTGAACCTCCGTCATGGATCGTTTCGTATCAGGGCACGTGACGAGGAAGCCAATGGCATCGACGCTCGAGGAGAGGTTCGCAAGGCGAACAACGATGGCCTCACCGATATCGCCAGACCTCTGGTCTCCTGTGACGAGGGACACTGTGCGAGCAGCATCGCTAGATGTGGGTGAAGAGTAGGACACGAGTTCAGTTGCGGTGCCGTGTTCATCGAATAGCACCGCTGCGAAATCTAAATCCACCAGAAGCTCTTTGGGCCACAAAACGCGGAGTGTGATCTGAGTAGCGCTTTCTGCAATAATCACTCCATTGTGGTTGCTCGGGTTGATGAGAGCATCGCTGGAAGCAGGGCAGGTCGCCATCGAATGTGTTGTGTTGTTGTTTTGTTGTTTTGTTTCTATTGCAGATCTACTTCGATATTTATTGATTTCCAAAGAATGAAGCCCAAACGTTGTTTTTTAAAGGAACAGGGAGCTACGCATTCGTATTCATTGTAAAGACAAAATCCGTGTACGTGGGGGCAACAAAGACAGAGAGAAAAAGTATGAGAGACAGAGGGTCACTCACTCTTCGACGAGTTCACATTCAACTCAGGAAGGGTCACACCGCGTGCCAACCACGACATATCGGCAGCCAAGCTGCGGCTGAACCCTGCCGCAACCCCCTCCAGATCAAAACGAAACTTTGCACCGTAGCTCACAAACAACTCCTCATCCTTAATGTGGCGTTTGCTGGATGCTCGAACTCCTGTGACTTTGGTCCCAGCTTTAAACTGGCAATTGTTGGCAAAGACACTGAATTTGGCGTCGTTCATCATGGAACATAGGCACCTCTCCATTAAACTGTCAATGACAACGCCCTTCTGGCATGCCATTCGATACCCACTGGCGTAAGCATCCACCTCCTCAAGCTCTCCTGCGTAGCCCATGATTGGAGTATCTTTTGGAATGGACCCACGCAGAAATACGCCAAAGTTCGCGACTCGAATTTGACTCGGCACAATCAGCAGCGCCGGTCGAGGGCCATTCGCCTTCAGCGCCTCAAGCTTCTTATTGGTTTCGTATCGCAGCGCAGTGGTAAATGCTGCCACAAAAATCGCGTTCTTCGTGATGGACGACGAAGTCAGACGGGATGATGCCACATCAAATATCGACTCCCGCAGAAGCGACTCCAACCGCATCCATAGCTTCCCAACGTCGCGGCGTAGCGTGTCCAGCACAGTGAGCACTCGCTGGTACTCCTTTGTTTCGTATGCGTGGTGCATCAACACGCAGCGCAACAACGGGGCGGACGCGAGGTATCCCACCGCTCGCAAGATCACAGATGTAGTGGGAGGCGCATCAAGCAAATATTCCTCATGCAGCAGCTGACGCTTGGCAGCAAGATGCGCGCAGTGCAGCTCTACAAATGTCTCGAGGTCGCGAAGAGCACCCAACGGGTAGGGTAATAACTCCGCGATGGTCGGCAACTGTTGTGTCGTAGATGATGATACAACAGGTGCTGCTGCTACTGCTGGAATATCATCTTGAGGCACAGGCGTTGACAGGTACTCCTCAGAGGTGGCAGCAGAGTCGGGTATGAATGGCGAGCTACCTCCATCAGCAGGAGCAACGGAACCACGACCTGCTGCTGCCGTTGCAAAACTACTCTCCGATGAAGAAGTCCTCCCGTTGATATCCGCCGATGGCATTGGGATCATCTGCAACCCAGCAGCTCTGGTGTTTCTTAGAACTTGTGTGTTGGCCTGCTGGCCCTCCTCGTGTCGTCTACGGAGGTACTTTGACAGAAGGAACGCAAATAGCGGCGGCTCGTTAGGTTGGCTGCCTACCATCATTGGATGTTGCAATTGGCCCTTCGTGGCACCTGCCACATCCTGCACACGGCCACGTTTCCTGTTGGAGGGTGGTGGCATGTCGCACAAATTACTCTTCGATGAACTTTTATTTGTTGATAATGGCAGGAAAAAAACAAAGGAAATCAAGAAATATGCCGTTGTGTTTTTCATTGAAGAATATCATTGCACCGCACTCACCACATATTCTCATCAACGTGCATCCACTCTTGCACAAAATTCCCGGTGTTGAAAATGCAACAAAAACAGGATTTCGCGGGGTCTCTATGCAGTACGTCTATGAATTATCACGGATACACACACACACGCTCATCCAGCAAGAAAAGATGAGCCATAATTCAAGAGGAGCGAGATCGTTTTGACGGCCCTTTGCTGCTGGGCTTGCGTGCTTCGTCGCTATTTGCAGAATTTACCATCTTCTTCTTGATCACCTCGATGGTCTTTGACACAGTCTTTGCCACGCCAAATTCCTTCATTGTCTCAATAGACACCACCCTTCTATCGGCGCTATCGCTGCTCACCGTCGCACCATCAACACCATGCAGACAGCTTTTCGGAAGAAGCGGCTTCTTCACATTGGCTATTTGTTGAAGACCTGACTCCGTCTTGTGTCGCACAACGATAATATGGACAGCGAGATGAATGTGAGAAAACTTATGAACATACGAGCCGAGGTAGCGCGGCTCTACGTCTTTGATGTCTTTCATCAAAGCCGCAATGATGTTTGCGATAAACGGACGCTTCGACTCATCTTGGGATCCGCCCTCATCGGCCTCTGAATCATCCGACATGTCGGTGTCACGAGGAGTTTGTGGGAGAAGAATGTTAGGGAACTCATACAGATTCGCAAGCAAACCCGAAGGGGGCCTCTGCACGAGTACATACTGTGCTGCCAAGTGGTTTGGTGCATCCTTGAGCATGTGCACAACGCTGACACACTCCTGAAGGGTCACCTTGGGCTTGCCCCCTCTGCAAGGAATGATACCATCGATGGATTCAATATCGCCTAACTCCAGAAGTTGCTTTGCTCTGCAGTGCGTGGAAATGGGGCAAGCGTGGCAGTCGGGTTGGCCGTTAGGCTTGCACACGGTACCCCCTATCTCAATGAGACCCTCTGTGAGAGCCCCTGGTAGGTAGCCATCTACTTGCTGCAATTTGTTTCGGGAACCTTTTGGCACGGCCTCAGCAGCTTTGAATAATGTGTTTGCCCACTCCCACGCTAGCTTGATAGATTTTGGATTCTTGGGGTCAAAGTCGCGAGCTCCGCACAGCCGTGACAACACTCGAACCACATTCCCGTCCACGGCAGGGGTCATTTCATGAAAACAAATGGATGAGATCGCGCCTGCAGTGTAGGGCCCAATGCCAGGAATCTCGCGTAGCTCCGTCGCTGACCGAGGAAGCTCGCCTCCATGATGCTCGACAATGTAATGCGCTCCCTTGTGCAGAAGTGCTGCCCTTCGATAAAACCCTAAGCCTCTCCACAGGGAACGCACACGCTCTGCATCGGCCGCAGCGAGGGCTGATACCGTGGGAAATGCCACCATCCAACGCTTCCAGTACTCCACCACCGTCTGAATCCGCGTCTGTTGGGACATCACTTCGCATACCCACGTGCCGTATGCATCACGAGGTGCAGGTGCGGCTGCAGTGGGAGCTTGCGACGTTGGTTCTTGTGTTGTTGGTGATGGTGCGGATGACGACGACGACTTCTTGATTTGCTCAGGTGCCTTCACTACTGGCCTCCACGGCAGGGGTCGTTGGTTCACTTGGAACCACGCGGCCACTGAGCGGCACAGAGTATTGGCGAGCGGCGCATCGGAAAAGTACAACAACGGCGTTGCATGGTGCGTGGCTGATGTTGTGATTGCTGACGATGGCGGCAACTTTGCCTTGGTCGAAGCGAGACCCCGACCCATTGAATGTGCACTTTGAGTCGACAAAGATGAAAAAAATTGTGACGTCAAAAAAAACAGAATCCACATTCACATCATACACAACGACATGTAACTATCGTACAAATAATCTACAGCGTCCCAGCTCAATGCAGTGCATCATCAAGCATCAAAGCGTTGTATGTCTGGGGGTTGCATCTCTTCTACTTGAGATAGGAGATTGACCTGCATTGTGATGCTTCTACTGCACAGTCAACACGACCTAAACAACAAAAAGAGAGAGAATGTGTCCATACTGGATGGTCGTGTGTGGGCGCAGGAGGAGGAAAGCGTGCCTTCTACAGGTGGCGATGTTGTTGATGAATAGAGGACACCGATGAGATAGAATTTCCCCTAGAGTGGCCTCCTGATGACGATACCTTGAGAGACGACGTATGGTTGTTATTATTGTACAATCCTGCTCCTCCTCCGGTGGCACCACCAGCACCCCCTCCGTTGGTGCTGCGCAAGTGCGACACGGATGACGAGACGTTTGCACTGGACGATCGAATCTTGCCCACTAAGATGTGCTGGGAATGGGAGGGTGACGTGTCGAGAACTGGGTCTTCGATCGAGGACAAAATTGCGTTTTGTTGACGAGTTTCTTTCTGGCAAGCAAGCTCATGTCTGTGGCTGCTAAGAAAGGAGAAGTTGAGTTGACGAACGGCGCGATCTGCGTTTTCAAGCGCGGTGGATGTCTCTCCTGGGCGGTGTCCGTCGGGGTAAAAGTGTTTGTAATTCACAGACTGAAACACGGAACAGTAGTTGCTGTACATTCTTTCGACGAGGGGATGTGCGTCACCGTGCGTTTTCTTTGCCATCCGAAACCCGAGACCGTACGTTCGCAATGCAAGTTCGAGGAGCGATAAGTGTTCTTGCTCGGTGCCGATGTTATGATAGCACGCAGCCAACAGCGACCCTAAATAGGAGCCTGGTTCGACTCGGCTTGCAGCAAGGTCATCGGCGGCATTTTCAGTTGCCCCATCGGGCACAAGGTCAGGATAGCCTCCACGAAGGCTGGCACCCTGCGCAGAAATACGGCCGCTCGTTCCTGCTGAAGACGGGCTCTTGGCGCTGACACTCTCTGTCATGGGATGGCTTGCGCGACTCAGCGTTGAGTCATTGTTGGCAAACCGCTCCTCCAGCACTAGGGACGCCTCTAACGCACGAAATGCGCACTTTAACGCCTCTTTGTGTTTGTTGGAGGCGGAGAGCACACTAGACAGGGTCAGGTAACCTGTAGCGACATCTAAGGATGCTCGCTCGGGTGGTGCCGCCAATTCCAACAACTCAAGCTGCGCGGCTTGTGCAAGGGGGAGGGCAGCTCGCGGTCTGTTCTGACGATACAGCACCGTCACGAGAAGCATGAGTAAGTTTGCTTTGGCCTGTCGGAGTGCAGGTTTACGCTGGGATGTCGGTAGGGTGTTCTCCTTAGAGATCAACCTCTCCCCAAACGCCAATAGACCTTGCAGACTCAAGCGTTTGGTGACCACGCCATCACTCTTCATCGCAGCTCGGCTTTGCAGGAAGGAAGATGTTTGGTGGACACTCTGTAGAGAGTTTCGTTCCAGTTGCGCGAGACGATTTGGGTGGTTCGACAGTAAAGAAGGCTCTCCATACTCCCTGATCGAGGATGCTTCTTTCCTGTGGCGCTCCATCGAGCCTTGCACCAGAGAATTCATGTTGCTTTGCTGTTCTTGAGTGGCGAGGAGGCAAATCAGCTCACAAATTTTGATCTTTTGGTCGTCAGAAGCGTCGCAAGGATCTCCATGTAACTTTTGGAGAGCTAACAGCAAACGCTCTCGAATTGCGAGCGCTTTGGCGTACTCTCCGTTGCTCTCTGCCATCACTGCGCGTGCCTCGATGGCGTCTGGTTTTTCATCCATTTTGTTGTGTGTGTTTTGGTTGTGTGTGTTGTGATCCTCTCTATCAAACCTCCGCTTGGTGTTGTTGAAAGAATCAACAAAAAGAAGTGCACAATGGATGATTGACCTCCGCATAGTTTTTAAAGCACCTACACTGTTTTCAGTGGTTTTGTTTGGTGTGGTGGAAAAACGAATACACATGACCAATTCTCATCTCACTCTAAGGAGCTTCTCTCTACAACAGTAGCTCCTCCTCCTCATTTCCCCCTTCTCTGCGCCTACCTCCCTACTTCTCAGTAGCTTACGTACATTCTACATTGTGCAGCATCATCATCGACAAAAAATTCAGTTTTCAAAAGCTCCCTCGTGTCAAAACGGGGAAAGGGCAAAAGAAGACTTTGGTGCGAATCGAATTTTCTTCATCGATACGACAACACCCTCGAATTAAGAGGTTGTGTGTCTTGTCTGTGTCTATCCAGACTTAAAGATCATGACACCAATCTGCCCAAGGTAGAAATAAATGTAATGGTTCGTTTCATGCGTCACGAACGATCCAAAGTTTCTACCGACGAAGCAGTGCCACGTTGGGTTGTACTTCCTGTCGAACTCCTTCTTGATGTGCGAGGCGATATCTTTCTCAGTGTTGTACTTCTCCATGCCCTCTTGCGCGCAGATGATGGCAAAGTTTTCCATATCCTTGGGCATTTCTACGATCTTAACTGTCGCTTGCGCATTTTGGGTCATTTTCTTCTTCGGGGAGGGTGCCTAACTACGCTTGTTCTTCTCTTTTCTCTTTTCTTTCTTTGTTAATAGAAAAAAAACTTGGGAGTGATTGGAGAAAAGCTCCTACGCGAATTTATTACCTTCAGGTCGAGAAAAGAGTGTGACGCAAAAAAATGACAAGAAAAACGAAAAGGTGTGACTCTCTATGCGTGTGAAATAACAGAATTCCCAACAGCACCGCTGCTATCCAACGGCAAGCTTTTCATTCTCTCAACAAACAGTTGCATCTCCTCTTCGTTGATCAGCAGATCATCTGCACAGCCCCACGCCTCAACCGCCGATCGTAAGGCGCTAGCAGCATCGGCTGCTATCTCTGCGCGCAATTCTGACTCAACGCAAGCATCTCTCGCTGCAGAGAGAAGCATGCCACGAGCATCCTTCATCGCCACCTCAGCGCGCTGAATGGACGATGGCATGGCGTCAGGGGAGTGTTCAATAACAGGATCTTCCATCCGATGGCAGAACTCGGGGGAGTCCAATAGCAAGTGCTGAGGGTCGTCGGCTCCCGTTGTTTCTGCTGACACTGCCGCGTTTCCTTCCTTTGTGTCGTCGTTGGCAGGTGACCTTGAACGTTTCTGCGGGGTGCTGCGGGTTGTAGATGTACCTCTGCTTAGCGATGATCTGTTGACATAGTCCTCGTTGCGTTGATCTGTACACGATGATGGCGGCAGGGGTGAACGAGGCGGGAGTCGCTGATGAGCTGCTGCTGCGCCAGGAGTGCCACCAACCATAACAGGCTTCATTTGTGACGATGGCAAGGGTGTTGATGGACGACTCGCAAAGGGTGTCGTCACGCCTTGCTGTTGTCGGTTTGTCACGTTCTCCCCAAACGACCGATGTTGTTGCTTTGCTGAAGGCGTGACATAGACATATGACGAAGAGGAACACTGCGTTGGCGATGTCGGAGCTGTGAGTGGTGGTGAGTTCGTTGGCCAAGATGGCGACGACATTTCTTCTCTAAAAAATTGAATGAATTCAAAGTGAAGTGGGAGAATAATAATATCGCAAGTTATTATGATTTTCGTAAATTACGATGTTGTAGAGGGCACTTTGTGGTCTAAGCACAAGCACAGATAAATTCTTTTTTTTTTCGCATGTCGCTCTTGAAATTCCTAATCTCTCACCATGTCATTGTCTCATTTTTGTGTTGTGTTTGCTTCAGGGTTTTGTTGTTTGTTTGGGGTTTGGGCGTTTTTTGAGTTCTCTTTCGTGCATTCGCGCAGCCTCTACGACACCAGGGCAGCCGAAAGGAATGCACGCACCTCAGCATTTCCACCACGAATCGCCAGCTGCAGAGCAACACTGTTATCCGCCGCGACAAATACCTTCCCGCTGATCAAGATGACAGTCTTCTTTGCATCAGGGAGAACGCCGCACATGTTCACAACGTGTGATTTGGTCGTGATCTTCTCCACCTTGCCTCCCTCGACCCACATGCCGTAGAAGTCAATGAGCTCCTGCGCCGCAACCGTCAAGTTGCGCATCGACGTAAGAGCATAAGTGTCCATTGTCTCCTCTTCGCGGAAGGCGGTCCACTGAGACTCAAAACCGTTGCCAAGGTCGAGTGGTAAGATGAAATCCGACACATTGACAGCGAACTCCTCGATTGGGTACTCCTCCTCCTCAGAGGGCTCGTCATCGCCCTCCTTCATGCGGAACCGGAATGCACACTTCACCGCACCGCTGGGGAACTGACCAGCCTCGTAACGTGCGGCGATGTATCCGTACTCAGTCGATCCTGGCTCCACTCGGGAAATGGGCACGGCGAAGAGGGGCTCTACCTCCAGCTCACTAAGGTCGGCGTCGATGTTGATGTTCTCAAGGCTGATGTTATCCATGGTGTTGGTCACCTTAAATTGGAACACAACGTGCTCGGCGAACTGATGCTTCAGCACCGAGACAACGTACTCGTTGTCAGCCTCGGTCAGGGGAAGGGGGTCGAGGGTGCGTGAGGGCTCTCCGAATTCCTTAAACTGAGCGATGCGACGAAGTTTGTCACGGCCAGCAAGGACAGCGATGCTAAGATCGGAAGAGGATGCGCTACCTGTGCTTGGGCTTGCAGCGGCACCTGTCGCCGCCGCTACTGCAGCCACAGCTGCCTCAGTGTCCTCAGCACCCGACATTGCGGCAGCACGCTTCGGGGCAGCACCACGAGAGCGAATGACTGCTGATGACACTTCGGTGACTAACGTGCGAATGGCAATCTCGTCGCCGAGCGTAAAGAGCTTGTAAAAGAACACCGCACGATCGCGAACCTCATCATCTGGGTCGTTCATGGTGCGCTGGAATAAAGTCGCGATGGATGTGCGAAGTGCGGGAACTTGGGCTGCAAATTTTGCGAGGGTCGACACCGCAACGGCGCGAACTACTGGGGACTCAAGCTGAACGTGGTTGTAAATGTAACGAACAAACCTCTTAGGGTTGCTAGTGGTGGGGCCCTCCTCGCCGATAAGGGTAAGGACTTGCTTGATCAGGAAGGGGTACTCGCAATCTTCGATAAACTCGGCGAGGCGGACCAACACGGCCTCCTTCGCGGCAGGGTTGCTCTGCGAGATCGCCACCATGGTCTCCACAACGGCTTTCTTGAACTCACCGCCGCCTTCAGACGGGGTCAGTGCGCTAGAAAGGAATTCGACAAGGATTGAGTACTTGGCAGGGAACTTTGCATTCAGCACACGCATGGAGTCGACAATCACAATCTTGAACTCGTCGCTAAGGTCGCCAAGGTTGCCCGTCAGCTGCTTCACCAGTCTGTCAATGCTGAACTCGGTACCAGTCTTGAGGAGAGTGGTGATGGCCAGGGTCGCAACATTACGGTTGGGGTCGGACACAAGTGACTCGATATCAGCGTTCAGCGTTGCAACCGCGGAGGGGTGTACGGTAGCCACGCGGTTGAGGAGTCGGATCGCTGCAAAGCGGAGCACGGGCTTGTGTGATGTCAAGTACAAGCCGATCACAAGAACAGCAGGAGAGACTTCTTTCGCAGTGATGTTCTTCAGCGAGCAAATAGCCTTTGCAGCCTCGAAGACGACACTGTCGCTGGAGTGGTGCGTCATGTTGGTGACGAACTTGTACAAGTCCAACGATTGGCCAAAGTCTTCTTGCATCAACTCCGTGCACATCTTGATGAGAAGGCAAAGTGCCAGTGCGCTGCGGATGGGGCCAGTCCATGGGGCCAGTCTGAGCCTGTTGGACAAGCTTGAGAACAGAGACGCGATCATTTTTACGGAGCTTGTGAAGAAGTGCCAGGGCGTGGTACTGAACCTTGCTACCACGATTCTTGAGCGCCTCGTTGACTTCGGTACCCCATCGCTTCACCATCTCAGGCTGGGCGTACGCCAAATGAATACCAGTCACGATAGCCGCACTGACAACGCTGTTCTGTTTGTCTACAACGGCCTGCTTCAGGTAGCGCTCCATCGGACCAATCATTGTCACGTCGGTCACCTTGCGGAGGGTGCGAATAGCGTTGCATCGATTGACATCGTTGTTGGAACTAATGTCCTTCACCAGCGACGACGACGCAATAAACACTTGCTCTGCAATACCGCTAAGCTCCTTCAAAAATACAAACAAGAGGCGGCGAAGCTTCTGGTCGTCGGTCTGGAACAATTTCGTGGAGCCAAAGAAGATATCTGTGGCCTCGATGGGGGTGAAGGTGGTGCCGGTGGAGAGCAGATACAGAATCTTAGTCATGTGCTCAATGCAGGCCTCAACATTAATATTGACCGCGCTAAAGTCGCGGCATTGCTGAAGCACGGCCGCCTTATCAATACCCTCGAAGGGCATGAGATCCTCCTCATCTTCCTCGTCGTAACCGTGGTTGGGGTTGGACATTTTGTGCCTCTCTTTACACCACTGCTACCGAAAGGCGAGAGAAAAAAAAATTAGTAATGAACGAGAAAACTAATTGACTTGACCATTTCGGAAGATTGGGCAGGATATGTCTCTCGCAATCGTAAAATGATCAAAACAGGGGGGAAATAGACGACACAATAAATGCAACAAAAAAGCCTCTCATTCGATCATTTTGCCAACATTCTCTCTCTCTTCACATCTCCCCTTAAATCACCCTCGCTGCTCTCTCTCTCTCTCTCCTTCTCCGACCTGTTATTTTTGGTTTCGGGTTTGTTTTGTGGACGGTGTTTTTTTGTGTCTTTTTTAATGTGCGCGATGCCAAAACGTGCAACCGCAAGAAACAGTGGTTTTCTATTGAATGAGAACAAAATCTCTGTATGATATGCAGCTGCCAACATGAAGCAGCATTGTTTCGTCCCCTACTTCCGTTGTTTACAGGAAGTACTCCGGTGGAGGATGCTTTGCAAGGTGGCCTCGTTTTTCTGCTGGAGCAGCACCGAAGGTGATGACATTTCGGTCCGTTCTAGTATTCTCTCCGATTTGAAGGATCGATGCAACATTGCCGCAGCGGTAGCAGTAATTCGGTGCGGACCATACCGTCGCACAATTGTTGTCGAACATCGCTTTGTAGCCCTCGAGGACGAGTTGATGCGCACGTGCAATCATGGTGAGTCCTTTTTTATGGTTGAAGGCTTTTGCAACGTCAGCGCCAAAGATGTACCCAGCGCCACGTGGGGACACACCCCAGCCCTCTACGTCTTCCGGATCTGACCACAACAAGTCGCTCATTGCGCCCTCATGGGGGACTTCCTGTTTTCTGTCTAACAAGCTAATCTCCTCAAGGGACAACTAGACGCCTGAGTCCGGTGGCACGTGCGTCTTCTGTAGAGGGAGGTGCTGACGCCTCTCCCCGTATTTTAGCTTGTTGAGGCACGTCGTAGCGGTGTGCAACCTCCAAGGTATAAAGGCTATTGTAAGTAGCATCTTCGGCATGTGGACACATTAGACCGCCCTGAGCACCAACGGCGCGTCGTCGCATTATGCTAGGCCCATCGCGCGGAATTCGTCGTCGTTCAGAATAAGTGTTTCGACACTGTGGTATCCTCTGTCCACGTAGTCGCCCATGAAGACGTACTGCGTGCTCGGTGCATCCCCACCGTTTAAAAACAGCTCCATTAAGTCAAAGAATTGACCGTGGATATCGCCGCACAGTGTGACAGGGGCGTAAACCGTTTCTACGTTGCCCTCCTCCACAAAGATATCCTGACACCTTTGGCACAGCAGCATCACCTCATGCTCCGTGATCAGTTTTCCGTCACGGGCAAGCGCGAGTTGACGGTCAAGGTCTGATGGCATCCTTACTTTTTTTAGGCTGCAATAAAGTACAGAAACG
>CYKH01000330.1:9274-27834 GCA_001460835.1 Bodo saltans | reverse complement strand
GGCTGGTGGTGTTCCTCGCGCCCTGAACTGCCACGGCGCTGGGATCGATGCTCGAGAGCCTCCGGAACTCTACGACCTGATCGTCCGCTGGTTCAGAAAATGACTGAATGTTCGGGCTTCTAACAACAACAACACACGCTGCGCTTTTGTCGCAGCGACGCCCACCGCCCAAACGGCTTTAACATCGGTCACGGAATAGTCAACGCCTTTAGGGAACGCCGACACCCACCTTCAATAGCGGGTGACATTTGCGGAGAGACTGAAGAGCTTACAGAAGCCGGCTGCAGGAAGCGCCGTATGATTATTCCGGAAGTGGGTTTTGTTAAAGCAGGAGCGCACCATTCAGCAGGGCGTTGCCCCTAACTACTAAACACAAGAGTCACAAGCAGTATCAAACACCACCACCACAATGTGGCGCTTGAGGTGGCTCGATGTACGTTGGGTCGTTGACACTCCCATGCTTTGGCGACGACACACTGCTACGCTGCCCTTCGGTGCGGGCAGGAGAATTGAACATCGTGTCGTCTTCAACAGTTCGAAGCTTACGTCGTAAGCGATCGATAATGATGGCGTCGGCTGCAATACTGATGTTCTGCGCGTTTCGGTGCGGGCAGGAGAACTGAACATCGTGTCGTCTTCGACAGTTCGAAGTTTACGTCGTAAGCGATCAATAATGATGGCGTCGGCTGCAATACTGATGTTCTGCGCGTGCTGAGGGTTGACAGCCACTTTCATGAACTGGGGCTTGCGGAACTGAACGTCGAATGTAAACTTCAGCATGTGCAATGACCTTTGAAATACTTTAAATGCGGCGGTGGAAGGGCACATCACAACGACGTCAACAGTGCTCGCAATGATATTTCGGTACGTTGTCGTTGCTAAGTAGCATGAGTCAAGAAGCTGGCGATCATTGTCACTTAGAAGCTCGTGAATCAAATGTGACTCTTCTTCCAATTCGGTCGCAGAGAGTGGCGGCTGGGATAGCGCCTCGCGCTTCGCGGCAACAAACATGCGAATATTGCCAACACGCAAGTCCACACGGAGTTTGTGCATTTGTGCGAGTTCCACTCGTCTTACTCTGTCCGTGCCAAATGACAAAGTTGCCAAGTGCTTTTGCACTCGGTGATACTCAGGGTCGTCGATCACAACCGTGAAGCACAATGAGTGGGACCCAGGTGGAAAACACTGCTCCACTTTGATGGATAGTGTGCTAGACCCGCCCACGCACATTAACTTGAGCTTCGGCGGGTACGTGACGATTCCATTCGCACAGATCATTTGAGACTTCAGTTGCTGCATGTTGTAATTGAGAGACTCGATGGACTCGTCGATCTTACTAAAAATGTTCGTTTCTGTTTTCACTGGCTTGTCTCGCGCGATGGACTTTCGAGCCATGACAATTGTGGGGGCACGAGATCTGCGGAATGCAGGCTTCTGCGGCGAAGAGCTATAATTTGGTGTCAGGATCCCTTGGTTGGCACTCATGACGCCGAGCGGGTTGGTTCCGGAGCACAGCTCCTTCTCATCGCTCTCATCTGAGCTTGTCGACAGTGAAGCGTTACTGTCGGTTGATGAGTGGACCACTTCAACACCATCACGCCCAAACGTCGCCGTTGCCTTCGCTTTGCGCTCAGCCATTTTCAAGCTTTTGATGGATTGCGATTGTGTCGTCAGCCCAGATTTGCGGCGGTGGCTGTGGAGTTTGGAGGCACACACAACACCTCGAGTATCATCGTCATCGTCGTCATCTGACGACGACTGCTTTCCATCCCCCGCTGCATTGACGCTTCCATGGCGTAACTGAGAAAGCCGCTTACTCGGAATTCTTGACGATTTGAGCGCAGACTGCGAGATCGGGGCGAAAGGGACGAACGCGATCTTGATGCGCCCTAACTCTGGGATCGCAAAGCGCTTATCCAGGTCTTGCACCGTCCTGACACTTTTCTTGCCTGTGGTTGGTGACACAGGCGACACTGTGGTGGTTGGTGACGTTTTGGGAGGTGTCGTATTATGGATGAATGCAACTTTGGGTGGTGCTTCCTCGATTGGCTGTAGTTTTACGACTGGACGACGTTTTGAGCCAGCGCTCGTCCCCTCCGAGGTAATACCATCCGATTGGGAGTTCGACGCAACAGAAACATCATCTCCCGCTGCCAATTTCTTTAACACCGCCCAGCGGCTGCCCCCGCTTGTTTTCCTTGTTGCAGGAACCGTCGAAGGGGGGACATCCACAACTGCAGTCACTGTGCTAGGCTCGTCGTTGTTGACATTGATGGCACTATCGCTAGGAGGAGTATGTTGTTGCTGTTGTTCGGTCCCCTCGCCATCACTATTCTTGCGCATCAAACTGAGAAGCCTGGACCTAAAAGTAGCTTTGGTCCCACCGGGAACGCTTCCATCTTGTTGATCCTTGGCGGTGGCACCCGCGTTGGCAAAGCCAAAGCCGTTTCGACCACCTGCTAATGCTTTGATCACTTGCCGGTTGCGGCCATAGGCAAGGCTCTCACGTTGCTTATCTGTCAGGTTGTTTCGCAGCGTCGTCAAAAAACGTTCGCTGTAAGCGCTGTGAAACGACGCCGACAAGATCACTGTCGGAAACGCGATCACGAGCACACCAGTTACCATCAGCAAGGCCGAAGCAGCTTTTGCCCAAGGTGAAAACGGTAAATCATCCCCGTAACCGACCGTCGTGAGCGTTGTCAAACAAAACCACATCGTGTGGAAAATGGATTGGAAAGGACTGATGGTTCCGTCGTTGCGAATCCACAAATTTTCGTTGTTGTCGAACGACGCACGTTGAATGTCAAGCAAATAAATAATGGAGGACGATACAAACATCGTGATCACAAGCAGGAAGAATAGGAGCGACAGTGCCGTAACGGATTTCCTCATGGCGCGAAACAATTCCAAGATGCCTTGCGTCCGAGAGCTACGCATTAGCCGAACCGTGCGGATGAGGCGAATCACTCGAATGACGGCGAGTCCACCGATATCGGGACCACTTGCTATTTCTACAAACAACGGGAGCAGCGATACGAAGTCGGTCACTGACATCGGGTCGCTCCAGAAGCATACGAAAGATTCACGCGTGCAGATAGATCTTACAGCAAGATCAATCGCTAGCCACGCCACACAAATGCATTCGACGATGAGAAAGAATGGGTACGCGCTGTCTTTGAAGTCGGCCACTGTGTCGAAGCACAAACTAAAAATTGAGATGACAACCACGACGCTAGTAAACCGAACGTTGAAGGCATTTGCCTTCCTCCACTTGGCATCGATTTGATATTGGAGGCCAAGGTCTTCGTAATTGGTAAAGAGGCCGTAGAGTTTGTCCCGCCAACTCACAGTGGTGTCCTGCTCCTGGGGGTAGGAAAAGTGATGCAGTGCGAAGCTCTTGGAGAAAAACATGGACGACGATTTGGACAACACGTCCTGACTGCCACTGCTCATGGAGATGCTGTCACGGTCTTCAAAAGGCGATGAGGCGTCCTCTGATGCGTCATGGAGGAAGTCCGGGTCTGTTGACTTCAAGCCCATTCTATCTAAAATCTTTTTGTGATATTGTGTCCGTGCTGGGGACATGTAGAGCATTGTGGTGGCGTGCACAATACTGTCTTGTTGTTGCTGCTGTTGCTCCGCTGAGGTGACGTCATTCACGGCGGCTGCCGTCGCGCTCTGACGGTGTGGCGAGCGGAGGGTTGCATCATCATCCGTGTCGGAGCTGCTGGATCCACTAGAGTGGAGATGGGGGATCTCACTCTGCGGTGGCAGCTCTTGTTCAAGCTGGTTGTCGTCGTTGTCGAGATCGGGACGATGACGAGCCACCGTTGCGGCACCTAGCATCATTGGAAAACGAAATTATCTGCTAATGTTTCAAACTGCTCTAGACTTCCTGAAGTTTGTTATTGTGGCGTTCCTTGGTTGGAAATTGAACAAAAAAAGAAACGTGGCAGCTAATAAGAAATGTCACGCCTTTTGCATTTCGCGCACGACATGAAAGAAGCAACAGCGTAAGGGGGAAAATTCGCTTTCCAAACATGCGCGAAGGGCAACATACGAAGCATTTCTTTGGAGCGGTGGAAGGGTACAAGCCGAGTTTCTCAGCGAGCGATCAAAATAAAACTTTCGCCTTCCGAAATTTTGTCGGGAATGTATCTCATAGCAGCCGTAAACCCGTACGTTGGTTCACCACCTGGAGGAAGTGTCAAAGCACGAAGGGTGAACATGCGCTCCGAGTACAAGAATGCAAGAACATTTAACAACCCAAGAATGGGCTCACATGTTGCTTGGACGATGGACGCTTGGTCGTCTTGCAGAAAGCGAGCACAAATATCAATCGTGCACACCACTGCCCACAGGCACCCAAGGATCGCCCTCCTCCACAAGAGGCGTTTTTGGATCGTGTTGAGAGTGTCTGAGCAGAGTGGATTTGCCAACGCGACGCACATGCAAAAAAAGCTGCATCCCACCCACAGCCAACAGAACACCAGCTTGAACCACATGACGTCCGAGGCGATCCAGCACCACGCTTGATTATCCTGCCGGTACCAGTCCATCACCAGCGCACCAACTGCACTCCCAGCTCCAAGTAGCCACGCAAAGACGATTGTGAGAATGACTTCACTCTTCCCACGGAAACAAATGACATCAATTTTATGCACCATGCAATAAATTTGAATCCAAAACACGGTACTAAGGAATGGCTCCACGAAGCTATGTATCTGCTCCATAAAGCCACACGCTTGGCATCGTGCTGGAGAAAAGTCATGCCGATTGTTCGACTCGTCTCTTGTAAAGATGCACATGAAGTAATTGACATCCGCACACAAAGTAACGCCTAAGATGCCAACAATGAACAATGTATTCGCAGGGCTGTGCAGGTGCTTGTAGTGACCGTAGAGAATCATCGTAAAGATCACTGCGACAGAGCTGATGCCGCTGCCCAAGAGTGTCATCAGTTCGTCGACTCGAAGAGTTGCGTCGTCGATGCCCGCTGGAGTTGGGGTGGTGATGTTTTGCATCGAAGAGAAAAATATTGACTTGTGTAGATTTCGACGCTGCGCGTTCCAAGGAAAAAAACTTTTGAATTGAGACTTCTTCAATGCATGCTCTTGTCTACTGTAGTATCCAATTACAAACACAAACGCAAATATCGATTGCAGAACTTCAAACAAGTAACGTTCAAAAAAAAAATACACCCACTTGTAAGTTGTTGGGCTACTTCTTGGCGGCAGCAGCTGGTGCCGCAGTAGTGGCTAGCTTAGCACCTCCACCGCGCTCTCTGTGAAACACGTCAGGGTGTCTAATCGTGTTAAAGCGCATACGCGCTTTCACTTTATTGACAGCGCCGCGCACTTGGCTTTCCAATTTCGTCCGTTGCCATGGTGATTTAAACGAGTTGGTTCGCTCCATTTCAAACAATTCGTGCGTGAAGTCAAGTTGACACGCAATCTTGTTCTCGTAGATTCCGGGGTACGTCCACTCAGGCCCAATGATGGGGTCAACTTGATCTTTGAAAATGGCGATGGGAACCGACATTCCCTCCTTTCCATATGTGTACATATTCTGTGGAACATCTTTGACGTCCACCATCCTGCGCAGCTCTCCTTTGCCAAACGGTGCTTGAAGAAAGCGTCTTCTGGCGTTATCGAGCTCTGCTTTTGTTGGCGCCGTTTCGTACGGTAGGTACGCTTGCTTGTATTCAGGAAGGTCCTTGTCGGGTTTTCCAGATTTCTTTAACAGCAGTGCCGTTGCAGAAAAGCCGCCAATCCTCCTCATATCTCCCTGAGCAGTGTGAAGTAAAAAAAAATAAGAAATGAACCGTCATCGCCACGACAAAGTCGCAGAAATGTTTATTCGTCTTTCATTGGTTTTTGTTTGTTTTTTGAATGAAACACACACAACAATTGCTGTAAACATGAGGGGGGATGTTCTTCGAAGTACCTTCACACGGTGCGCTATTGCGTCATCATCTTTTGTTTTTGGTTTCATTTGTGTTTTGTTTTATCACGCACTACTACAAAGAACACGATACACGGAAGTGCGCATCACATAAAACTCCGCCAAAGAATTCATAGTTGGAGGATGTGATGGGGGAGAGTGGAGGGGGACTGTGGAGGGCGGGGAAGCACCTCTTCTGAAACTCGATCAAGTGAAATGGGAAATTGTGTGGAGGGGGACTGTTGAGAGAGGGTAGCTGATTTTCAAAAGGCAAACATCCATGTTGCTCCTCTTCGTTGTGGGGTTGAACTATCAGAGCGCAACAACCACATGTCACACTACATGGGAAAAAGTGAATTCAACAATTTTCAACGGTCGAAATTTTGGCATGCCCTCCGACCCAAACATCAAAAACAAAACAAAAATAAAACAGCGGATGTGTTTGACACGATGAAACATCATCCAAGTAAGCACTTATCTAGCGCACGTAGCCCTCGAGAGTCGCCACGATGTTTTCTAGCCCCCTCATGCATTTCTCAGCATCATCGAAGCGCTCCACTGTACTCGTCACAACGCTCAGTACTCCTTTCTTGATGAGCGCCTCGATTTCTTTCTTCTGTTGATATTCTTCGGATTGAATGTCGATATGGTAGTCGTGGGCAATGTCATCCCACAACACGGCAGTGTAGAACGGGCCAATATCGTCATCTAAGTGTTCGGGCAGCCAATTCTTGAGCTCCTCTATTGTGATCGGCAAATCGTTATCCAGCAGCTCAGGGGACTCAAGCTCAATCAGGTCCATGTGCTCCTGAATGTACTTGGTCATCTCGAAGATGAGATCATTGCGAGACTTGCCGTTGATGGTGAGTTGAATCCACTGCTTCAGGTTTCGTGGGTGAAGAGTGAACTTGAGCGAGCTCAACTGTCGCAAAACGACTTGATCGAGGGGCTCGATGGCTGAGCTAGTGGAGACTTGGGCAAAGCCCTCAGACAAGATAGCGATAATGAAGTTCAGCAGCAAGAACTGGGCAAGGATGGTGTAGGTGAAAAAATACACAGCAGTGAGAGTTGGTTCCACCTGTCGCATGGTCTCATAGTCAAAATTGCCGAACAGCATGAAGAGCAGCGACACAAATGCTTGATCCACTGTGCGGAAGTCCCACATTGTGTTCCCGTACAACGCCGTGCCGGAGATCGCGTATGATGCAACGACGAAGATGAACAGGAGGAGCACACCAGCAAGGGACTCTTTGGTGACGTCGATGGTACGGGTCAAGATGTTCATGCGGTTGTTCAGTCGCAGGTACTTGAGAATCTTAAGTACGGTGATGACTGCATTCACAGCGTTGGCGTAAATTTGGTAGGAGTAGAGAAGGACCACAGCGTCGAGACCAGCTGGGTATCCATCGGAAAATGGGAGCTGAATGCGCTTCTGGATGGACTGAGCCCACCAAATGAATCGAAGAATGAGCACCGCAAGGAACGTCGTCAAGTTGGTAAGCTCCACAATGTTCCACGCATCGAGCAAGAAGTCCAATACCTTGTGGGTTCGCTGGTAGTGCGTCAACCACTGTGAGACAAACACAAACCAGAAGTACAGCACGAACACCAAGAAGAAAATATCAAAGGCAGTTTGCCCCAAACGCTGTGTTGACCACACAGGGAACGCACGGAACTGGAAGGTGGGGATCCACGCACCACCATTGGAGACCTCGTAGTACACCTTGGATGCCAAGAAGGTATCCGTGGAGGGGTTGTATTGAAACCACTCAAGGATCACAAACCGCGTGGTGTCGTCGGAAATAATACCGCAGGCTGTCAACGGGTCATTGAAGGTGGTGTCTGTGAGCGTTTCCGCAAATGCAAGGGCTTCGTTGCACGTCGCGTTGAACGGAATAGACGCCGTGTAGCCTCCACCAGGATAGCTCGCAATCCAGCCTGACGTGCCTGTGCTACTGATAAGCCCGGCATCCACGTACTGCCACAAGGTTTGCGAGGGGAACGCAGGGTTGGTCGTGCCACAAATGGGAGTCTTCAGACTCTTGTCGGCATCGAAAGAGTCGAAGCAGCGAATGGTGCGGCCTGTCAGTGCTTCCGCTGGGAGGTAATCAGGGTTGGGGTTGCAGCTTCGATTGGGCATAATCTGAACACGCATTTGCATTGCACCGAGAGCAATATGTTGGCCTCGCTGCTGTAACGGGTTGTGGCGGACATCGGCGCTGTTGCAGTCCCAAATCAGCGGCACCACAACATCCTCAAACCACAACTTGTAGTCAGCAGCGCGTGTCAACGTGTTAAACTGGCGATCTTGAGGAAGCTGCGGGGGTCCTCCCCCAACCGGCCACGCCGTTGCAGCGTCCACATTTCTCTGTGGCGCAGGAAACTGCGTCTGGAGAAGTGGCACACGAATACCGGCAGCACTCAAGTGATTCTCCTCAATGTTTCGGCCGTTGAGGTAGAAAATGAAGAAGAGAATGATAAAGGGAATGAACAGCATAAACTCTTTGTACAGGCCAGTTGCCTGCACACGAGTTTCAAGGTTCTCGATCACGTACTGGATGGGAAGTGGCTCTCTCGACAACTCCGCCATCATGGATTTGGTTGCCTTCGCCAGCAACTCATCCTCCTCGCCTTCGCCTCCATCTCGCCCGTCAATGGAAATGGAATTCCTTCCTGGGCTGCGGTTTCCTGCACTACCGAGGCCGGTGACGCTCAGCCTTCCTTGCTGGACAGAGCCGGGGACCGCAAGCAAATTCGGATCCATCTGCTTCACCACCTCACCGAAGCCGTCCTCGCGGCGGCTTGCCTTGGCGCGGTTCGCAAGCATTGACTTGGAAACAAGGCCATGCAAGGTTCCCTTGCGATTAATGTTGGGCTCGTCGTTGAAGTCGCTCATTGTTGTTGAATAAAGACGGCACGACAATACTAGTGGGAATTCTTGCTGTGTGTGGGGGCTTGTGTGTTTCTTTGCTAATAATTGTTGTTGATCTACTTCTTCTTAATTCTCACAGGAACGAAAGTAGGATTATGATCCTCTTCTTTTATTCTTCAGCAGAATCTTCTGTTTGTGGTTGTGATACCCCCTCTTGAGCCACGTTGTATCTCTCCTCCTAAAAAAGATTGATACCTATTTCAGCAAACAAAGAAAACAAATGTCATGACTCTAATATTCTTAAAATTCGAAAAAGTGATGCTTTCGTTTTGAGGTTTTGAAGTTGAAAAGGGGGAGAGTCAAAACTACCAAAACCCAAAGACACCCAAGAGAAATGATCGATCCTTAAAAAATCGAATCATCCTGAAGGACCCTAAAGCGAGGGGGAAAACACACTCATTTCACTTTCTTTTTTTTTGGTTGACTCACATTCTGAGACAGGGAATTCAAGAAAAGAGACACAACACCTGACACATCATCAAGCATTTCAACAAAACGATGTCAACTTTCTTTTACTACTACGTATTCCCTTCTGTCTGACTCGTCAGCGTTGGGATTACCAGACCTTCTTCCAGTAGCGGAAGGTGGTGCGTCCAAAGATACGCCAGTTGGAGTGGCGCTGGCCGTAGTGGAACAGCATGACATTGAAGATGGCGAGGGTGCTGAAGACCTTCCAGAAGGTGACACGGCGGTCATCGTACTCAGATTCGGCGGACCAGCGCAGGAAGTTCACGACATCCTTGGCCATTTGAGACACGGTGGCAGGGGTGCCATCCTCGTAGTCGACCATGCCGTCGCTCAGGGGAGGGGGCATGGAGATGACGCCACCCTTGAAGTAGGGGTTCCAGAACTGGCCAGGCTTCAGCTCAGGCGCGAACGGAGGGATGGGCAGGAGCTCACCATTGCCCCAGTTGTACCCGGTAATAAGGGAGAACACGTAGTCGCAGCCACCCTCTTTACCGAAGACTGCGGTCTGCAAATCCGGGGGCTCAGCACCGTTGTTGGCGAACTGGGCAGCACGCTGATTTGGGTAGGGGGCGGGCAGGGTGTCCGTGGGCTTACCAGGGCGGGGGTTCAAATTACCCTCAGAGTCAGGGTTGCTGTCGACAATTTCGTATTGGGAAGAGAGCTTCTTGATTTCCTCGCGGGTCATGAAGCCCTGGAAATGGCTGAAGGTGAGCTTACCAAGCTGATGGCAAGGTGCGAACACCTCAGTGTAGATTTGACGACCGCGGCGAACAGCGGGCCAGTCGAGGCTGTGCCAGAGCTCAAAGTGATCATTGTGATTCCAGTACCACTCGCGGTGGACGGGGTGCGCGCGCTTTCCTCCCATTTTAGTTTCTTTGTGAAACCTGATCACGGTCAATAACGCAACGAAAAGAAATATGAATGCCCCAGTTGTACCCGGTAATAAGGGAGAACACGTAGTCGCAGCCACCCTCTTTACCGAAGACTGCGGTCTGCAAATCCGGGGGCTCAGCACCGTTGTTGGCGAACTGGGCAGCACGCTGATTTTGGGTAGGGGGCGGGCAGGGTGTCCGTGGGCTTACCAGGGCGGGGGTTCAAATTACCCTCAGAGTCAGGGTTGCTGTCGACAATTTCGTATTGGGAAGAGAGCTTCTTGATTTCCTCGCGGGTCATGAAGCCCTGGAAATGGCTGAAGGTGAGCTTACCAAGCTGATGGCAAGGTGCGAACACCTCAGTGTAGATTTGACGACCGCGGCGAACAGCGGGCCAGTCGAGGCTGTGCCAGAGCTCAAAGTGATCATTGTGATTCCAGTACCACTCGCGGTGGACGGGGTGCGCGCGCTTTCCTCCCATTTTAGTTTCTTTGTGAAACCTGATCACGGTCAATAACGCAACGAAAAGAAATATGAATTCGTTTGCAAACCATCACGAAGGTGACGAGAAAAAAAAGACAGAGCATACGTTGGAAGAGTTCCATTTGCGCGGGCTGAAGAAGAAGGGGGATTGGGTTGAGGATGAAAAAACACCAGTGTGTAAAAAGCAAGCAAGCATGTCAGTAAATTGAAGTGCCGCTGGAAGAGAGAGGCGCTATTGCTGACCAAGCTCAAGTCCCCACTTCATCGCCTCCCACATCGACGCCTGCAGCAAGCTTGACGTATTCTTGATCAAGACCTGGAGGACACCGCTCGAGGGGACGAGGCGAGCACGAACAAGCAGCGGTGTAAATTGTGTATTGGCGCCCGATTGTGTGGCGTGTGCTCCCACTCCGAGAAACTCTCCTCCACCAGTTTGGCCAGAATTGGGAAGGGTCACTACGAATAATTTTAAATGCTGCAGGACGCGCACAACATCTTTATCGTCAAGAAGCTTCGGTGATCGATATTCGGCGCTGAATGGCCTGCCTGCATCGCCTGATGGGGTGTTCGCCCACAAGGCCTCTGCTTTGGCGGCATCATCTACTTTGTACGGCGCACAGAAGCCACAGCTCAGAATCGGCAAACTAAGCACGATAGATCGTTGAGTCGTGCTCGACGATGGCGTGAATTGCAGACGCATAGCAGGCGAATCAGTGAAAGGCGCCAATGATCGAGCTGCAAATTCAACCTTTATCGTTTCCTTCTCACCACACGATGTTGCGTGGTCTCGGCTTTGCACAAGTAACGCTGCGGAGGTCGATGCAAGCTTTGCTGAAATATTTTGCAATGAACCGGCTCGAGCGGAGAGCGTCAGAGCTAACCGGACATCCGCATTCCTGTACTCATACATTGCTTGAACAGAAACAAATGAATCTTCGTAGAGCACACCGCGGGGCGAAAGCGTGCAAAGAACACGAAACCAGCGAGTAATTGCCTCGGGTGTCGGTCCGCTGAGGTCCACCCGTGCTGCAGTGGATGAGGAGGGGGACGCTGAGGCTTCGTTCTTGCCGAACGAAAAAAGATCGTCTAAGGTGTCGGCTTGCTGCGGCGTAACAGGGGTCGCAACAACGGCAGCCATAGGGTCCGCGTACCCACCAACCAACGCAGGCGCGACAAGCGGCGATGACAACGCGTAGAGTTGTTGGATATCGTTCGGTTGTGAAACAACGGGGGTTGTGGTTGCCTCAACATTCCCTTGCTGTTGTTGTTGCTGCTGCTGTCTGAGGGAGGAGGACGCTGCAGCATCGCGCAAGTCACGGTCGTGCACTTTTTGGATCCACAAATCACCCCCATCGTTCGTGCATCCTCCGCTTGCGCCACTGCTGCCGTCTATCAGCTGGAAAATGCTTCCCATCTCTAGCTCCATTGGAGGAAGGGCTTCTAATGTGGCCTGCAACGTCTCGTCGCTTGCGTTTTTAATAAGGGCAGTGTACTCCACGGCACGCTGCTGAAGCTCGGGGTCAATATTCCCGACAAACAATCCAATCGATTTCACGATCTTCTCACGCACAACAGTCCCGTCGAACAAATTGTATGCCTTTAGGAGTGAAGTGAGGATCATGCCCTTGGTGGCGTTAGTGGTATTCACAAGGAGTGACTGTAGTGTCATGACTTGGTCCACAGGCGATGCATTCGCGTTAAGGGCAATCTGATAACCAAACTCTCCCAGTAGCACCGCTGCAACACGAACCACCGACTCGGGAAGAATGGTGGCTGAGCTTGCGGTGGACGTCGTGGCGCCTTTGTTCGGATTGAGGAGCGCTCGAACACGAAGGTACACCAGCTCTACAGCGTGTTTCTGGGCTGATGGAGTATTGATGATCAAAACACACAACCGATGCCAGATGCCTTCAGGGAGATGCTCTCCAGCAGAGGTGAGCACGGCGAAGACTGTGTCCACGTACCATGTCACATCTGCTGCAAACTTCTCTGCGATGGCGACAATGAAAAGCGCGAGATCGCGCTTAAAAGAGCCGCCTGCAGCAGGGAGAAACCGCAGAAGCTCTGTAACAATCTCGTCTGCGTTTTGAGCTGTGCAAATGCTGTACGTGAGTACAAGTGATTTTTTCCGCAGAGAGATATCTGGGTCATGCAGCGCGACAGCAACTTGAGTTTGAAATTGCTTGCAGAGCGCTGCAAAGTCAAACCCGGGTACTGCAGTCACGAGGCTCAGTCGAGAGAGTAGGAGCAGCCCAATGTATCGCATATTGGCGTCCTTTTTGTCATTCACAAATGTGTTGACAAAGTTGGTGCACTCAGTCAGCGTCTTGGTGTCGAGTTCCCATTGAATGACCAGCGAGACGAGCTCTACGAGGGAGCAGTTCATTGCGTTGCACCGATTGGCGGTACCACGCTGCTTCTGGAGGGATTGAGAATCTTTGACGACCTTCTCAGTGGCTTTCAATATTTTGCTGATGATGGAGAGAAGCATCGATTTCGTTTCGTCTGTTGGGGGAGGAAAGTATTGGAGCAGGCGCAAGGCCTTCGCCTGGAGCCAAGGCGCTGGGACACCGTAGTAGATGTACTCAGGCTCAGTATGCTTCTCTAGGATGATTTTCCCGAGCAATTTTGTGATCGCCGCAGGAACTTTCGCAAATAGCTCCGGCTGTTCCGCTCGCTCAGAAATGACGCCCGTAAGGAACGTAATCGCGGCACATGCTAAGCCAAATTGCTGGTGTGTGATCCACTCGATCGCCATCGGCACAACGGTCGCGATGTCGGCTGCATCACGGCACTTCCTCCAAATTCGCAAGTACGTCAACAATCCCTTCTTGCGGCAACAATCCCTTCTTGCGGAGTTGAACGTTTCCAGTCTTCAAAATCAAGTTGCGCACGTGCTCGCCCATTGTCTCACAATAATCTCGTCCTCCAACGTTGGCAACTGCTGTCAGTGCAAGCGTTGTGTTGAGATCCTTTCCGCTGAGAAGGTCCATAGTCACAACATGATTCGTTAACGTCATGAGCTCGTGTCCTTCGTGTAAGAATACAGTGAGTGATAAATACCCAATCAGCTTTTCCGCAGGACCACTCATCGCGAGGAGCTGGACTCCTTCCATGTGCCCAAACGTCACGGAGTACCCGAGCATGCTAACAAACATCAACTTGCAGACATACTTGCGGCGGTCGTAGGTGGAGAGACCGTTGGAGTCCTTGAACTTCGACCGAATTTTTCCGAGCTCCTCGTCAATTCTCTGCTGCTCGGCATCCTTATTCGCGGTGACTTTTCGAATGTCCCGGATAAAATGTGCAAGGCCACGCATGTCCATGATTGGCAGAGTTGAATCGAGAGTGCTGCAATTTTGGTATCAAGCAGAAAAAACCTTCGAGGGGCGACAAGAAGAGTGGGACCTCGTCACAATATTTGTTTCTAGAAATGGACAATGTCCAAGAGAACTCTTCCTTTGTATCAGCTGAAAATGGAATGAACAGCAAAACTATGAAGCCAAGAGGAGCAACGCCGTGTCGTTCTTGCTTCGACTGAGTATATTTTTTAATGGTGTCGCAAGATAAAGTGGTCTATGTGGTTGTGGTGCAAAGCCGTGTGCGAGGGTGGGAAGAAAAAAATATTTAAAAAAAAAAAGTGCGGTCACCGCGAATCGTGTTGTAGTGAGCACCTTTGAGGCCCTACTTTTCGCTGACGCTTTGCAATGTGTGAGGTAGAATTAAGAGAGGGGGGAGAAAGTGCAAGTTGACCAGCAGGGGGGATAGGGAATCCCATTGCTTGATCTTGATTGTTTGTGTGTTCTATTGGTAAGGGCATCTATGTGTGAGGTAAGAAAACGTTCCACATTGCAGAAGGTATGTTTGCTTTCTCTTTTTTTTTTCTTTTGATTGGGCTTGAACGAGAATCCTCGTATGTAGCAACGATAAAAAACCGCAGCACAGAGGAGAATCTCGCGAATTGCTTTTTTCTGTTTGAGGTGGTTCTATGACACGAAACAAAAGAGGTGTGTGGGAGTTGCGAAGTGTCAATCCTCGTCGTCATCCATAAATAGGACTCGATCCTCCCTGCCGTGGCTAAGGAAAGAATCGTCAAGCTGCTTCGCGACCCCTGTTGTTGTGAAGTCGAGTGAAAGCACTGGGGGAGCAGGCGGAGGGAGTGATATGGAGCAGTAACTACCGGAGGGTGGCTGATAGCAGCGCCGATGACAGACGCAGCGTGTGGCTTGTTGGGAATTGCCGGTTTCCGTTTCATCAGCATGTATGAAGGGATTTCAGAAGACCGTTTAGGGACAGTACACGGAGTTCGTGATCCTGACCCAGTCGGGCGTCGCACAGCTGTTTTCGGTGCCAACAGGTTCGTCGTGTTCGATGTCACTGGTGACTTTCCAAATGAGCTGCCGGATTGCATTCCAAACAATGGGCTTCGAGGAGGGCTCACTTGGCCTGCTCGGCTAGAATCGGTGGGAGATAGTCGCGATTTGTCGAGCGCTGGTGGAGCGACGCGACGTACAACGTCACTGACTGTTCGTTGAAAAGGTGGTGGAATAGAAAATTTGTCTCCGTCAGCAGTGTAGCCTGATGTTGATCCTCTCATGGTGCAGCTACTGTTTTGTGAGTCTTCCATCAGAACAAGGTGCTGCAATGGAGACGTCGAGCGGCTTTGAGCGACAGCAGAAGCGGCACCTGTGCGTGAAGCATCGTCGGTATTGATGAAGCTAACGGACCTAGCCATCTTCATGCCAGAGCTAGCATTAGAGGAAGTGAAAAGAATGTCGACATCGTGGCAACCTTTGATCTCATCCGCAGCCTCCGTGACTGTGTCGTGCAGGCGCTGATAAACACCTGCGATGGAGGTTGTGGTGGTGAGAGCTTGAAGAGAGATGTTCAACCATCGGAGCAGTGGTTCACTCAAACACAATGCCACAGATTGTATCGGAACAGTAGACGACAGTTCTACATTCGCGAATATCATCGTTGAAAGGCCAGCCAGTAATTGATCTTGACGTTTGAGGATCCTCTTGATGTCCGTTATAAGCTCCTCCAATGTCGCGTCTGACGCCTCATCACGCCGGCGCTTCCCAGATGAACTCTTCTTCGGACGCTTTGTCGAGGAGGAAGAAGAAGGGGCATCGGGGAATGCGGAAGATGGGCTTGAGGCTGCATTCGATGTCGATAACGACGATGAAGCAGGACCTCCAGGAGTGCAATAGCTACCAACTCTCTCAGGAGGTGGACGACACACGGGTGATGGTGCGGCAGCACAGGATTCTTCAGCATCATTGTCTAAGCGATCCATGATAGCGTCAAAATCATCTAGAAAAATGACTTCGTCTTCATCGTCAGTTGCACGTCGAGTAATGTGTGTCGCAACTACTGGAGATTGCGCGGCGGTCGATGCCATCGATGTGCTGCACTCATCGTCGTGAATATGAGCACTCCCCTCGCCCAGAAGTGTGGTTGGAGGCAGGGAACGGCCAGCGTGATGAAGCATCGTCAACACCATGTCGATCGTATTCAGTGCGAACTCCTTCGATATCGCGGAGGGAGCCATCTCTCGAGGTAAAGTCCTTCGGCGAAGTTGAGTAGTCTTCGCAATACTTGTCGCCGCTGGTGGAAAACAGGACGAGGAGGGTTGCATAGGGGAAGCTGCAGTTGAAACGTTGTCACACAACTCAGCTGTGATCCAAGTGCGAGCAGCACAAATCATCGATTCATGCGCGCATGCTTCGACAATAGTTTGAGGGTGAGTCGCAAGGCCAGGAAATTGCTGAAGCAGTCGCTCACAAAAGAGAGAGCGAACTTCCGTCGTCAGTTGCCCAATAATCCTCGAAGGGAGTTCTGGAGCAGGGAATGTTTGAGGAGTGGGCCCAGCCGTTTGCTGCGGTGGTGGGGCAATCACAGAGTCCATCCTCTGCAGAAGGGCAATCAACTGGCAAGGTGCAGCGTCCATTAGAATGATTTCAAAACCCACAGGGGTTGATGGGAATGAAACCGTCTATGTGTATTGATATGGAAGGGTTTGGATTGAGACACAAAAGAGCAAGAAATATTGAATGCCCTGTCTATTTGAGTCTCAACTTTACAGGACACGACTGCTTGGACGCACATTGCAAGAAGTAGTGTACAAAACGGTCCTTCTCATCGATTGCTGCGTTGTATGCAGACAGTACACATTCAAAGGAAAAAAAGAAGAAACGAAGGAAGGCGCCAACAGAGAACAGCTTTGAAATTTCTCTGCTATTTGTTGAAAACTCTCGCATACATGGTTTTGTCTTACGCTCCGTAACTGTACTTCACTTTCGAGAGGGGAAAGGCAAAATGACATGTGTCATCCTTGCACGCGGTCGCAGCGAAGGCACAGTTCACCTTCTTCTTTTCGTTGTTGTTTCCGCCGGCCCGAGCCTGCACGAACAGAAGGAGCAATTTCATTTGAGAAGGAGAATTTGGAATTTGGGGGGTAATACTGTGAGGGGTGGAAGGCGGGGCTCGCTGTGTGAGTCATAATACACGTCATCTTTTGTCAACACCAGTACAGGGGAGGAAAAATCGAAAGAGGCTGGACAAAAAAAAATACAGCAACAGCTCGTTCGTTCCAAACGCGAGCTTCGTTCTCTTCATAGCTCCAAAGAAGTTGGGATGTGTGATTTGCTGTTGGTGACAGCCCAAGGCAAAGCGCCAACAAAGCATCACTCTACTCTTTCCGCGTCAATCGTGCTGCACTTGTTGCAAGTTCTTCCTTGGTCATCTTGCGGTACTTCGGCGCTGTGTTGCTCACGTATTTCTCAAAGAGGTTTCGGTGCGCCTCGCGTGCCTTTTCAATGGTAGCATCACAAAGCCGCTTGGCACTCTCAGTTTGTTCATCTTTGTTTTGAAAGCGACGAGCGTTTGCCTTCTCTTTGTTCGTCTGTTCTTTCAATTTCAATTCGTTCTTGCGCTTCTGCTCCATCTGCTGCGTGTACAAACGCTCAAATGTGCAGTCCAGATCAATCGAAGGAATAATCTTTGCCTCTGTCACGCCTTCTTGCTCAACACGCTTTTTCGTGATCTGTTCAAGCATGAATAACAGGTCGGCTTAATCGATCTGCGCAAGCCTTCACCTCGTCATCTGACAACTTGCGCGCCGGCGACGCATGCTCATCGCCAGAACCTGTTGCAGAGTGTTGTGCAGCAGCTGCAGCTGGGGACATTTCAGTCTCGTATCCTTTTTATCTTTGCCAACGCGTCCAAACACAAGAGAGAAAAAAATGTCGGTGAGGATGTTCGGAAAAATTTCTTAATCGTGAGCACTCGGTATTCGGAATATGATACTGTTCAACAATCAAAACAGTCAAACGAACGTACAATAAACACAACATTGGACTATCGTCAACCACAACCTGATCGTAGATATTATTACGGATGAGGGTAAGCAGTGATGGCAAGTCATCCAGGTTAATGGCAATGTTAAAAGTCGATGTGAAAGGAGAGGCTGTTCAAGGTGCAATGGAGGCGAACAATATGACGCATTCGAGGACAAAGAGGAGCTCCCCATTGAATTCATAGAGTCCGGTATTTTAAAAAATCATTCTTCAATCACGCATTCCCTTGCCAGCACCAGCGTATCCAGAGCTACAAAAACCTACGCGATTGCAAATAGCTCTCCAGGTTACAATCCCGGCCTGGGTCTATGATGAAGCGAAGCTGCTGAACAGCGAAGCAATGACGAACGTTCGCACGTACAACAACCTTTCTTGTGGTCCCATCTCGGTAGTAAATACATTTAGAGATGAAGAAGTTGTTGTGCGGGTGACGACGATGATTGAAACGCAGGCTGGCACGCGCCACACCGCCAAAAAGCTCGTCGACGTACCCATTAACAC
>CYKH01000328.1:0-19632 GCA_001460835.1 Bodo saltans | reverse complement strand
AAAAGTCCGAGTTGCTGTGCGATGCAGTGTTTGGTGACTCATCAGAGTGTCGAATGTTGAGGGTTGTGAGCCTTGAGGAATCATTTGTGGTCCTTCTGGGGCAGTCCGCACTCGAGCCAAAAAATGTCGATGGAATCAACGATGACAACCCTTGTCAGAAGCGTGATGCATCATCGTTAGGATTTCGAGGTGTGAAAAAAAAATAAGCCAACGCGATACGGCAATAACAACAAACTTGATAACAACCGATTCACAGAATCTTTTCTTTTGACGTTAAATCGATGGCGCACAAACAAAAAAATGAAAGAAAGAAAAAAAAAACACAAAGGAGGGAGGAAAACTCCTCTAGTCACAAGATTCTTGCCGCCGGTGTTTTGGCGTCGACCCCGCCGGGTCAAACCGCCGATGTCCGCGATTGACTTATCGATCTTGTGGAGGGAGGCAATTGCTCTATCAAGTGTCTGAACACCTGTCGGATACTGTCACTGTTCTTGCCCTTAAGCTTGTTTGCAAAGGTAGTAGTGAAGGTCGTAAAGACATCATTGAGACAAACCTTAAGACAGAAACCAATAACCAAGACAAAAACAGCAGACAATATGACTTCATTTTTTGAAATGAAGTGCCCACAATGCGAGAAGTAGTCTCTGGCAGAGTAAAAATGCCCTGAAGCGGAAGACCGAGAAGTAGTGAAAGAAGAGGAAGAAGCGGAGGAGGACTACGGGCTGGAGTCAGAGAAGCTGAGAGCACCCGCGCTCTCCGTAGGCGTGGAAAGGGCCGTCGGAAGGAAAAAACACAAAAGTCGAAGAAACGCCCTGAAGAGGACGAGTCGGGGAGGGAGGCCCCAAAGAAGAAGCAGATCTTCCAAGCTCGTCCAGGTTCGTCCAGTTCGTCAAGCTCCTTTTAACGCAGCAACAGTGACAGTTCCACTGTTTGGGACGAGGATGACTACGGGATGAGGACGATGGTTTCCAAGAGGAATTGGACGTAGTCAGAATGATACATCCTGCAAACTTGCAAAGAAAAAAAAATCCGCAAGACGAGCCGGCGAATCCTAGGGTCGTATACCTGACCATAGTGCTGGGTTCGCCGCTATGCAAAGCATTATCAGCTCATGGCTCGACTTCTCAGACAACACACTCGTCGCTCTTTCGCCAAAGGCCCGGGTTGCTCATTGGACTGTCGAATGCCAAGGGTTGCGAGCTTCGAAGCTTCAAAGCTTTTTTATCGTTGTGGAATTCATTTCTGGTTCCTTTTGGGCACGTGCCGCTCATCAAAAAACCGGAGCACACACTATTCTTTTCTCGCCAGGCATGAGTGTTGCTTGATTTTCTGCGAGATCACGTCGCCTATTGCTTTTGTTTGTGATAGTGAGGCGGCCTTATCTTGCAATGAGTATCTTCGACTTCCTTATTATCCAAAATCAAAAAAAAGGGACAAAACTGAGAGGAGAAAGAAAAAAAATTCTAACTGGCGCCAGTGGAAGTATGTTATGGTAAAGTGAATACTCACGACACGAGAGAGGGGAACGTGAAAGGGTGGCGCGAGCATTAACTCGAAAAATAATAAAAAAGAGGGGCCACCACACATTGTACATAGGGACCAAAACTCAAGAAGAGGCATACTACCCCCTCCCCCCCTTCTCTTTTGTTTTGATATCATCGCTGTTGTTCGTGTCGTGCTTTTCATTACCAGTCCGCAGCCGTGGCGCGGCGGCGCTCCTGAAATTGATCTTGTGCCGACCAGCTACTAAAGCAAGACTCCCGCCGTCCACTGTCCTCATCATCGGAAGATTCGGTTGTGAAGCCGGCGCCACCACGACCGCCTCCACTCGGCTTGCCGTTCGCCGCTGCTGCTGCGCTCGCTTGAGCTCCTGTCTGTGGCATTGTGAGTTGACGGCCGGATTGCTGCACAATAAAAGGATGGTTTTGTAGGGTTCTTGCGTTTGGTCGGCCAGCTGGATCGACGCACAAACACGCCGTAATAAAACTCACCGCATTCATATCTTGATGAATCTCACGGGGAAGATCCACCGTGTCCGAGATGGTAAGGCTGGACACGTACCCAACAATCGCCAACGCCCCCATGTGCGCAAAGGGAAGTTTCCCTGTGATCAACTCCATCGCTAAGCAGCCAAGAGACCAAATGTCTGACCTCCAATCAATCGGGCCTCCGTTTAACATTTCTGGCGACATAAAATGGAGAGTGCCGGAGGCGTCGCTTTCTTTGGACGCCGTGGTCGTGGAGTTTGTGGTATTCGAGATCCCGTTGTTGCTCAAAGAATTGTTTGCGCTGTTGTTGCCGCCCCCAGGGGAGTTGGTGTTGTTCGTTTGTCTCGTCGCAGGATCGATTTCTCGCGCAGTGCCAAAGTCGGAGATTTTGCATGTGTTATCCGCGGCAAGCAGCACGTTGGCGCATTTCAAGTCCAGGTGAACGATTCCCTCCGTGTGGAGGTAGGACAGCCCTTCTAAGATATCTCGCAACCACATAGCAGATTGCTCCATCGATACCCGTCGTTTGTCGAGCAGTGATCGAATGGAACCGCCTGGGGCGTATTCAAGAAAGACATTAATTGCGTCAGGATCTCGCTCCAACGACAAATAGTTGATAATATTCTTATGCTCCAGGCGGGACATGAGTTTCACTTCTGCAATCAGGGACTCCATGGTAAGCTTCAGCTGTTCAGGCTCTAGCGAGTTGATGCGAATCGTGCGCACCGCCATCTTACCAGAAGTGATGGTGTTCGTGGCCTCGTACACAATCGCGGTGGCACCACGGCCGAGCAAACGGCCTCGCACCCACGGACAACTTTTGGTTTGAGAAAACAACTTGCGGATGTCAGAGACTTTGTCTTCGCGCAGCCGTCGGTCGGCGATAGCGCGAACTTTTGTCGTGAGGGCATCTTGAATTTCAGAGCTGAGAATAGGATCCTCCATGATAATGCAGGGCAGCTTCTTAAAGTTGGCGATCATACTATTGTTACCACCACTTTCGTTGTCGTGAGAGGCGATCACGACCATCTCCAATAAAGGCCGCTCTTGTTTGATCTCCATGACAACTTGCTCCACGAGACTGCTAGGAAACCTCGCAAACAAAATGTCCACGCCATCGAGGGCAACGGAAAGTTTCTTGGCGTCCTCGATGAAGAACAACATGTGTTTGCGTTCCCACACAGCATTTCTGATGAGAATGGAGGACAACGTTTCGGAGTCGTAGATGGCGACATTGCATCGGACTTGGTCGTCGTCGAAACTGTTGGCAGCACTATTGCCATTCTTTCCAACACCACCACCACCACCTGCAGCGACCGCGCCGACGATGGTGATGTTGCAGTGGCAATCTGGCACAGGTTTCACATTATTTGGGTTGCTGCCACTGTCGGTGCGGATCACACAATTCAACTTTCGCGCCGCTTGCGCAACTGTCACAGACGGTTTCCAGATGGGAACATCATCGCGGAGGAGACTTCCTAAGCTACCTCCAAACTCCACCGGATGGCCGCCTCGAACGGAGCCTGCAAGAGCTTCCACCGTTGCTTTCAGCACAACCACTTGCGCCACGTCGTCGTGCCCGAGTTTGATGTGAACACACCCGTTCCCCGCGGCGCGCATGTAGTGTTGCAACATTTCCAGCACGAGCAACTGCAGTGCGTCAACGTCAATCATGATCGTCGAGGGGAAGTGAGGCTGGACGTCGAGAAGAACGGCTTTCTTTTGGAACTGCGCGCTGAAGATTCGACCTAAGAATTGTGGGAGACTGACTTCGACGGTACTCTTCGGCAGCTCACTCTGCAGTAAGAGCAGAGATTGATAAAGCTGCGAGCGTGATGGAATGTCTGGCATAGACGAGTGAATGTCTAACAATTGCGTGGCAACGTCCTGCAGAGCTTCGTGCCGGATGGCACTGCCTGCGAAGATCACACCAACAGTGGTGCCGTTGAGGGACTTGGCGGGATAAGCTTGGAGCGCTACATCAATCGTTGGTTTCCCCACACGACGAGAGACGATGGAGCAACGTGTGGTGGAGGTCGACCTATCGGACATGGTCATGGATATTTTGCTAAACATTTCGGCGTGAAACTCTGACGACGGAAGGATGGAAAGAATATTCCTGCCCATCATGTCCAATGCAGTGAACTGCGTGACATCCTCGGCGAACCAATTCCAGAGCACAATATCGCCTCGGCCATCCACACCAACGACTATTGTGGTTAAGTGAACTTCATCAAGTGGCGTACGCCACACACAGCCTGTGGTGGCGCTGAGCGTGGCGCCACCTCCTGGCGGGTACTTCCCAGTGACGGGGTGCGGGGGGAGGTTCAGTAGCATCTCACCGTGAGGCGCAATGTTCTTTCCTGCGAGTATGATTTGATTGAGATGCGACAAGGGCGTGTTGATTTCAAGACCAATCCCGCTACCCACCCCACTGTACGAGCTGGACACGTCCTTGACAAGCGCGCCGCCGGAATAAACTGCGTTGGGTTGAGATCTTTGTTGTTGCGGCCGCCCACCCCCTCCGCGGTACACTGCAGGACTCTTTGGGCGACGCCCAGGCGACACCCCACGCATATTGTTTGGGTTGTTGCCTGCATCAAGTCCACCACCACCAGCACCCCCGCCAGTATTAGATTCTAGCTCCATTAGCTGATTCACCGATGAAGTCATGTCGTCGTCATCGCGGAGAGGCATGACACGGTTCGAGGGGCGTCGGCCACCAGACACTCCGGCGCTGATGGCAAGAGGCATGGAGAAGTTACGGTTACCAATGTCATCCTTCATTTTTGGCGAGACGGCGGTGCTTCCCCCACTACCGCCACCTCCACCACCGCGGATGGAGTGGCTTTGACTCCTGACTCGTTGTTGATGTTGTTGTTGTTGCTGGGTAGCGCCGTTGTTGTTCTGCAGGGTCACGAACGGAGACTGCGCCATCATCTGCGGCGTGGACGATGACATCGGCCCGTGATTCTGTTGTTGCCTCTGAGCAAGCAACTCCATGCCCGTCGCTGAATTTCCTGCCGCCATTTCTCCACCGGTGCCGCCTTCCAGCCCCCCATTCGAAGCGACAGCACCACCACCACCACCACCTGCGGCATTGAGCATTGTCATTGGGGTGGGTGTGGCGGATGATGTGACAGCGCGAATATCATCAATGGTCGAACGGATAATGCCGTACGCTAACCGAAGGGCATCGTCTTCCGACAGTCGCCGCTGCTGTGCATTGAAGTAATGGTGAACAAAGACAGAGCCAAGGATCATGACCACCGTTGCTTCGCCCACAATCGACGCGCCTAGTCGGAAGGTCTCGTCAAGTGCCACGCGGGCCGCAAAGCCACCCACGGTGGAGGAGATCATAATAATCGGAAGGACGATGTGAAGGAGAAACGAGTGCACGTAGCGAACGGTGTACTGCTCTGCTAGGACCCCCATAAAATCACGCCGCTGCTGGCGACGAAGACGCGGAAGGTTTGATGGGGAGAGCGGTTTGACACCACCGCTTCGATGGCACCGGCGGCGTCTCGTTGGCGTTTCTTGGGCCCCACCATCGACGTCGTCTTCATCACTACCATCACTTTCCTCGCTTGAGTTATCGCCACTGGAATCGTCGTTGTGATTCCTTGTCTGATCACGGCGCTGCTGTCGCTTTCCGTTGTTGTTGCGCTGCCGCTCCTCTGCTTCGTCCGCGGAGCTACTGCTGGAGTCCTCGTCGTCATCGTCTTCATCAGATAAATCCTCCTCATACAAAAGATCGTCTACGATGTACGACGACTGAAAACGGTTTCCCTCCAGTCGCAGCGTTGGAACATCCGTCAGTCGGCAGGAGTAAAACAGCGACGTTGCGACGGCGACGATCCAGTATGGAAACGAGCCCATCTCAACGCTGCGATACAGCACAATATCCACCGCGTAGGCGATCACGCAGCACGCCATGGCAATGATCTTCAGCGACATGCCAATAAGAGGATATCGATAACGGATGGTCCAACCTGACACCAGGGCAACAAGCCCAATGGTCAGAGGGATCTCCACCTCCCATCGTTGATCGTAAATGGCGGCGAGAACAATAAAAATACACATGCCCGCCGATACTAAAATATTCACCGCCACGTGAAGCGGTTCAGAGGCACTGAGGTTGATGGCGAGCATGACACGAGGCGGTGGCGCACCAGTCATGGGAATAAACTGACGAGGGTCGGTGATGAGATGGGGAGAGCACGAGAGGTCGTTGCCCTTTCGATTTGAAGCACCACCGTCACGAATCGCCGCCGCCATGGTTGGGTCTTCACTCAGTACACCTGTGCCGAAGTCTGAGACCACGGAGTGGTGGTGTGACGGAGGCGGTAGGTGCCCCGATGCGTTGTGGCCACCGATGGTGACGACAATGCTACCGTCGTTATTGTTGTTGTTGTTGTGGTCTCCAACTGAAGGAGATTGGGGGTGATGTGATGAAGATGAATGATGATGGGAATGATGATGAAGTCCGCGGTGTCGTGGTGCAGCAGTAGTCCCCCCAGTAGTAGCGCCTGGCGACATGGCCGACGACGTCGGCACAATCAGCGACATGACTTCTTTAAAGGCAATCGGAATGCCGTCTGCAATTTGTGCGATGTTCATAAACGAGGCGATGCTGAACGCTCGCACTAAGTTGCCAGCTGTCGGGGATAATTTCACAAAAGGCTGACAGCGGGCGAGAACACTTCCTAACGTTTGCAGCTCGAAGAGCATCACACGAACAGCGTATGTTTGATTGGTTTGATACTCTGGCGGTGGTGGGAGGGGGTGGGGCGACACGGCCCCTGCCGCGAAGCTATGTTGAGTGGGTGAGGCGAGACCACCGCCACTCGCATCGTCCGTGGTTGAGCGCGGACCACCTCCGCCAACCATCATCGGTGATGACAGTGCGATACTGGGAGGAGCTACGACACTACCTCCAGTGACGCTGGCATGCGGTGAGTTGTTGTGCGTGGTTGTCCTGCTTCCTAAAATATTGTGGCCTAATGGGGCGACCCTGCTCGCAGTCGGCGATGCACCGCCTCCTCCTACTCCGTAGCCACTCGTAAGGGCCATGGAGGATTGAACTGCATTGACTAATTGTGCGGCACCGACAAGGACATGTGCAAGGGACACGACATCGGTCCTCGTCGAGTCGACACGAATGAAGTGTACGAGGACGTCGACATAGTCGATGGCAGGCACGTCATGCGCATCGAGCCAAGATCGGAGCATCATGGCGTTTCCGAGCTGCTGAATCAAAAGTTGATCTCCTCCTGGTGCAGCAGATGAGGGGAGCATTGGATTGCTATTGAAATTTGAGGTATGGTTGGTTCCTACACTATGCGTTGCCGACTGGGGGAACGCCCCGCCTCTCCTAGGTTGCAGTGAAAACCGCCGACCAGTGGTGGCAGCGGAGTGTCCAAATTGCGCGGCACTTGAGCCAAAATGTTGGTGATGACTGCTAGCGCCAGCCATGATTTCACTTGCAACGCTATTATGATGATGATGTTGTTGTTGTCCATTGGTTTGCATCATTCCTAGTGCCACTGCTGCTGGAGACCTTGAGCTTGCGGTGACGTGATGGTGGGAGTTGCCAGCACTGCTGCCGTGTGCACTTCCTCCTCTTGGATGCCCACGTGCACCCCCCCTGCGTGGTGGTAACGCTCTTTGAACGACCGGTGTGTCGGTGATGATGCTGCCGACGTCGGAACGGCGCGATTCGTTTTCTGATTCGAACACGGCAAACTCTATGTTGTCATCGATTGACTGTAGCCTTGGCATTTTTGAGAGAAGTGAATTCAAATATTTACTGCCTGCTACACTCTGCTCCAAGTGCTAATTCACTTTACTCTAGCGGGAAATCAAACGATACAACAAACGTTGCAATATGAAAAAGAAAACCCCCTCTCTTGAGTGCAGCGCAAAAAAGAAGACCCCCACACAGACAGAAAAAAAGACACACGCAGTAACATTCGTTCAATTAATTTTTCCTTCTTTTGATGGGGCATTAACACACGGCCTTTTCTTTTCATTGAAATCGAGACATTTCCAACAGCTCTCCAAGTTTTTCCTCAAAGATGAAGAATTGGGCGAGCCAAACAAGCACCGCAAAGCCAACGAGAAAAACAAAACAAACAACAACCACAAGAAACCAAAAGAGGGGGTAACCTTTTTGGGTCAGCAGCCGAGGAAACAGACAAAGGAAAGTTATAGTGGTAGAAAAAAAAAAAAAAAACAACAACAAATAAACTGAATGGAATAACGTAAAAGAAAGCAGGGTCTCTCGACGGGATCACGAGAGAGTCTTGGGCGCGGGAGCACAATTCACACACTCCATCGCTCGGGTGCCAACAAACAGTGCAACAGCAACAGTTTGCAGAACCCAATTCACCTTCACTCCCCCCCCCCTTTGCAAAGTGTGCGCTTGTGTAAGGCCACGCAAAAAAAAATTTTTTTTTTTTTGGGTCAGCAGCCGAGGAAACAGACAAAGGAAAGTTATGGTGGTACGAAAAAAAACAACAAATAACTGAATAACGTAAAAGAAAGCAGGGGAGAGTCTTGGGCGCGGGAGCACAATTCACACACTCCATCTCTCGGGTACCAACAAACAGTGCAACAGCAACAGTTTGCAGAACCCAATCCACCTTTTCTCCCAACCCCCCCCTTTGCAAAGTGTGCGCTTGTGTAAGGCCACGCTTAATGACGCCTCCATATGCTACTCCCAAGACTGCCCGCTGTTCTTCTTAATCACATTTGAGACTCCAGCCAGCGGGAGATTGCGATGTTGATGTTCTCAGTGCTGCCCACACCGCAGTGCATGCCAGTGCCGCGGTAGGGGTCCAAGGACACCAGCGAGGCATACGTAGACTCTGGGAGATTCGCGAGGAAAATTTGCGATTGGTTCCCCAGCAAAGTATCCCACGCAGGATCGTAGATGAAGACCGATCGGTTTGCGAAGCGGTCCATACTGTCCATCAAGTTATAATTGTTGTACGCATTCAACAAGTCGGAATACGTTGACACACCGAAGCCCAAGAAGCCGTAGTTCACAGCAAAGGCGAGCTGAAGAGCATGCTGAGCGGACGAGGTGATGATGCTGTTGAGCTCCGCGGTGGCGTTTGTGTAGTACAGGTTCAGGAGGAACTCGGGGAGGAGGCACAGCATGCCTTGGTAGAAGTCGTAGACGCCGCCGTTCGTGACGAGGCCGCGGAAACGGGGCTCGTAGGCAAAGGCGCGAGGGGCAAGGTATCCACCGAAGCTCTCGCCCCACAGGTACAAGAGAGTCGCATCGACCTCGAAGTTGTCCAACACAAAGTTCAGCGCGGTCGTTACCGCAACCTCGAAGTTGGGCATGAATGTCAGCTTGTTGAAGCGCACCGTGCTGCCTTGGCCGGGGCCCTCGAAGATCAGAACATTGTAGCCGCGCTCAACCATCGAGCGAGCAATGGTGTAGTACTGGATCTCAGCTGTGCCGTCGTATCCGTTGACGGTGATGATCGTCGGGCGCTTGCCGTCGGGGCGTGCGACGTTTGAGGGGCACCAGTAGGCGTGCATGTAGGTGCCCTGGAAGGGGTAGACGACGCACGACGTGTGCCGCTTCGCGCGTTGCATGCACCAGTCGCTCACCCGGAAGAGCTTGTCCACGTGCCTGAACAACATCTACGCGTCCGAGAGCCCCCGTTCGTCGAGCAACTTCGCCGGCCTGTCGACGTCCATGCTGCTGCGTGCCTTGAGCGCGGACTGGGCAGAGGCATTGTCGTTCGAGGATAAGTACGTGACGGCGTCCGCCTCCACCTGCTCGGCGAGGGCAACCCACGTCGCATTCCAAAGCGTTTGAATAGACGCGACGTCAGAAGCATCGTTGATGGCCGCCTTGATGCCATTTACGGTATTCATTACCTCAGAGAGATCAGCACCTCCGCCGTTTGTGGTGGATACGATAAGGAGAGAATCAAAGTTAACAGTTGCGTTGAGGAGACCGATGGAGTACAAGTCCACCGCACCAGCAGGGATGATCTTCTGCGTACCGTTGCAGTTGACATGACGGGGATACGCGGCGGTGGCAGCTACTGACAATGCGAGTGCAATCGCAAGAATGGGAGTAAACGCGCCCATCTATGTGAACTCAATTTTGGAAGCAACAAAAAACAGCAACACGAACGAATTGACAAGAAAGTTTTTTTTCGCCACATCATAAGTTCGCGCCCCCCCCTCACTTCTTCCACTATTCTGGGAGCAACGACAACGTTTCTTTTTCTCTTAAGCAACAACAACGAGAGCGAAGCGCAAAAAAAAAGTTCAGCTGGGATTTCTTGAGGACTCTCTACGTGCGTTGTCTACGAAGCGCGAATTCGTATGTTTGCAATTGTGTCACAACAGCAACACAATGTCTCTCCAGCGCATCCCAGTCTACAGCAGTTGCAGCATCCCCTCCGGTCACCACACTTGAGGACGGAGCAGAAGAAGCAGAGGAGTGAGATGGGGCGGATATTGCTATGGAGCCTGCGCCGATGATCGCCCCCACCGCCAAGTCCATCTGCGCGACACTTGGAACGGACTTTAGTCGGACATGCAGTGCTTTGTACTGGGGCGATGCTTGTGGGAGGAGCATCTGCAGACCGAACATCGTCTTGACGAGCGCAGCGTTCTGCAGAGGATGGAGCAATGCGACACGCAAGAAGGAGAATACAGGAGACTCAAGGAGTTGCACAAGACGGTCCACCTGCACAAGCGCTTGTGGCGAGATTTCGCTATTTCCCAGCAGCACGACGAGACGGAATGCCTGACTGTATGCCGTCGTGAGAAGACACAGAGCAATCGCGGCGGTGGAATCGAAGCACCAGCAAGGATACAGCCCAAGAAGCGTCTCGCGGGCACGAGTGTCATGCGTTCCTTTCCGCAGCACCTCACGAAGGGGCATAAGCTCCTTCGACGTCAGCAACATGGTGTTCAGCACAATCACCAGCTTTGTGACAAACCGCAAGTCATGTCTCTGAGGGAGCAGCTCTGCAATCTAATTCTTCAGTTTCTCGCACGATGAGAAACCGTCGTGTGCACCTTGGTATCGCAGTTGGAGCTGCTTGATGATGGTAGGTGCTTTTGGGAGAAGGATGGGCGCCTTCAATTCAAAATGATGAAGCAACAGCTGAATAAAATAAGGGAACCTCTCCTCCCCCGCTAAGATATGCAGCACCTCAACGGATTTGTGCATGACATTCTCCGACACGTCGCCTAACGTGGAGAACGGATTTGTGCATGACATTCTCCGACACGTCGCCTAACGTGGAGAGGATTGCTTCGAACATGGTTTCGAAGTGATCGTGAACGACGTCAGGGCGGACGCCATGGATGAGAAGAAACCACTCGAGGGACGCGATGCGTGTGTCTTCCTTGGACCGGACTTCCAAGTGCGACATCATTGCTTGGAGGACCGGGTAGTACGCCACTTGCGTGAAAGTTGCCGTAGTGGCCGAAGACGCAACGCTTGGTGCGGTGGCGACAGTCCCTTGTGGTGACGCCGTATGATGAGCAAGCTCAGAATGAATAGGCGGGCTGCTAGAGGCTGGGACACCACCAAGCGGAGGGTTGATCGATTGCGATGCCGACGACAGCATGACACTCTCATTCTCAACAAGAAGTTGTTGCAGAAGCATATTCGCATTTTGGGCAGCAATACGAATGGTCAAGTCCTTTGCAGATAGCTGCGGGAGGATTGCATCCAGCAAACTGTGCGTCAAGGACAACATTTTCAACCCACCCAACCTCAGCAGCTCCGCGGTCCATTCTAGCGCCAATTTTCGAGTGGCAGGGACTTCAATGGTATTCACGCAGTCAATTGAAGTGACCATAAGTTCCCGAATATTAATCTCGAGCCCTTGCACGTGAGCACGCTTCGTGTCCTGCAAACTGCGCTCCATAATCTTCTCCGCCTCAGGTGACGGACATCGTGCAATCAGATGGTACAAGTGACCAAGGAAGCGAGGGAGCTGCAGAACGAGTTCGTGATTGGGCAGGTCGTACACATGACTAAGCCACTCCAACAACCATTGCACGACCTGTGCATCCATCAGCTCTGCGTTGGTCGTGACGCCGCCAGCGGTGGTGCTGCCGTGAACGAGCGGCTCCATTGCCTCTGTGATAAATGACACAAACGTCTCTGGGGAAAACGAATCACTCTCTGACCCAGTCACGAATTCACGCACTGTCGATGAAAGTTCTCGCCCCAAGGCTTGGCAGCGCTTGTCCTTGTCCATCATCACGGCATGGAGGGCTCGGAATAGCTCCATGAAGCTTGTGGTGAATAGTTGCGATTGAAATTTACGGACGAGCTCGTGTGCCGTCTCAAGCGCACTGATTCTGACCACTGGGTCCACGTCGGCAAGATACGGCAGGACCAGATCAGCCGTCAACTTGACAAACTCAGGGTTGTGGCGCTTGCCGCCCTTCGTCACGGAGGTCGTCGTGTTGGGAACACCAGCAATGGTCGCCTTCACGCTGGCCATACCGCCACGGCGGAACGCAGGGTTCGTGTTGCGAATGTACTGAGTTTCAAACGATTGAAGTGACGCAATCGCTGCGCGGTACGCTTCTTCTGGAGGGACGTCGGTGAAGGCCTTCGCAGTGCGACTGGTAATCTCTGAGCAGGCCTTGGCACGGGCCTCGGCTTTGGCGTCGACTAAGAGTCGTTGTAGTTGTGCGGATTCTGCTGCCATGTGCGAGGGAAAAGATCGATTTCCAGGGAATGGGTCGTCGAGTTAGCGGGTTTACGATAGAAAAATACTCGATATGATTTGTTGCTGGATGCTCTCACCTCTTTGCTAGAAAGGGGAAATCTGAACATAAAAAAAGACGAAATGTACTCCACTTCACTCAATTACACTTCATGATGACCCTGGTTGCAAAAGTGACGGTTTTTTTGTTTCAGTACACAAACAGGATAGAAATGTAGAAAGGTTGGAGCTTTGAGCGGTTTTTCTTCTTGTTTCTCGCATCCACCTGTGAGAGGGTGCCTCACATCAGTGAGAGAAAAAAAGAAACCACACACATTTGACGAAAACACCAAACAAGTTGTACAGGAGAGAGGAAATGGTACGAAAAGAAGGAAGTGAGAAAATAAATAGGTCGGGAACCCATTTTATTTTTTTAAAAAGACGCAGTACACAATCAGGCGCAGTTGCCTTCGTAGTTTTGTTTTCCTTTTCCGAGGGCTGTTGAATGAGTGGTAATCTCATCAGATCCCTCGCTAGAGTGTTGTTTGCCATTCGCCACTTTTGTTTTTTTGTGAGAAAGTGAGAAGTTTGCCATCGGTTTTTATGATTGAGAGAGGCGCAGAAGGACAATCGCAAATTCGTTGACGCCAAGAGTTGATTTGCGCCGGAAGAGCGAATCGAGCAGCCGCTTGAAACGCCCGGCATCCCCAATCGAATCGTACCGAGCTTCCAAGTACGCCAAAACGGTTTCCTTAGAGACTGTGTCCCCGCCGCCGGAAACAATTTCAAACTCCCGGGCAATAGTGTTGTCGTCAAGAGCGCTTCCTGCGATGTAATCGAAGGGCATTGACGTCGCTGAGGAGCGCACGGACATAGCGGAAACAGTGCGGCTTCCAATCTGGCTTGTTGCGGCGGAGCTTGGTCGCGAGGATTGTCTCGATGGTGACGTCACGAGCGTTAACAACGCACTGCTGGGCGCCTCGGGCGGGGTAGGGTTACGCATGACGAACATCTTCTTTGGCGAGCTGCCGATGTCAACGCGTGCTGACGCCTCAAGCTCCTCCTCTGGATGAAAACATTGGAATACAGGTCGGTAGCCACTGGCTTTCAGCTTCAGCAACAGCGACGTTAGTGCGGCTTCCAATCTGGCTTGTTGCGGCGGAGCTTGGTCGCGAGGATTGTCTCGATGGTGACGTGACGAGGGTTGACAACGCACTGCTGGGCGCCTCGGGCGGGGTAGGGTTACGCATGACGAACATCTTCTTCGGCGAGCTGCCGATGTCAACACGTGCTGACGCCTCAAGCTCCTCCTCTGGGTGAAAACATTGGAATACAGGTCGGTAGCCACTGGCTTTCAGCTTCAGCAACAGCGACGTTAGTTGACCGTCTGTTGTAATCACATGTCTCTTTCCCTCAACGTCTAAGTACGAGATGGAGAGACCTTCACGGAAGGTGGCGGCTACGGTGCGCTGAAGCATTTGGAATCTCGTTTCTCCTTTGCTCGAGGACAGGGAAACCGCACGCCCCTTCTTTCGAGTGGTCTTCGTGACGTAGTCGAAGGAATTGTAAAAGCAGACCACCATTGTGTAATCGACCATAGCGTCGATAGAAGCAGGCGATGCTGTGTCGTCTTCTAGGGCACCGCCCTCGTCAATGACCGCACGAGGAGACACTTCGGCGTTGTTGTTGTTCTCCACCACGTCATTCTCACTACTAGTCGTGGGAGGGAGCGCAATGTTTGTCGCGTCGTCCTCCCCTCCGTTGTGTTGATTCGCGTCGAGGTGGCGTTGGTGGCGCTTGTTGGGCGGCGGCGTGGTCACCATCGCCAAAGGAAGCTGCGTGGGCGTCAGCTGCTGGCCACCTGCGTGTTGGGTGGCAGGTGTGCAGGGCGGTGCACGATTGCCTTGCATTGAGTTGGGGCTTTGAAGGCCGGACAATACATCTGACGCGGGAGGATAGGCAACGGCAATACTGGCTGGATTTAGTCTCAGATTCTGCTGCGATTCGGCAAGTTCATCGCGGGTGGATTCAAGGTCATTAAGGCACTTGTTCAGACGCTTCTGAAGGGCGTCGATCTCTAACGTAAGTTCCTCAATATGATCGCGGAGCTCCTGCACCTCTTCTTCATGATCATTGTTGCCTCCTTGGTGACGATTGCTTGAGGCGGAGGAGTTGGTGCTGTTCACAGAGATCGTCGCACGCCTCGAGTGACCAATCCCAATTTGATACCCGTCTAGCATGGCTCGGAAGAATGCTCGGGATATCGTGTCATCGGGAATGTCACGGCTTGACCAGCCTCGATCCTCCATCACGCCGCCACGCATGACGTCCAGCTTTCTGAGGCTTAGTTCGTATTCAGCAGCCACGGACAGTGGGATTGAGGCGACGGCATCCGCCACCACGAGCTTGACGACATCTAACATGACCGAGGTTGTTTCAGTTTCGCCAAGAGATTTGTTTTGGTTGACAGGGATGGGTGGTTGGGGAGGGAGGCTACCGTTGGGACTTACTGGAGGTGACGACGACTGGAACAAAGGAGGGTCTTCGGCATTGGGAGGGGTGGCGATATCGTCAGCACTTGGCACTGGGGAGTCACTCGCTGCTGCTGCTGCTGCGTCATCTTGTTGCTGCTCTTCTTCTTCGACGGGGAGTTGGTCTTCTTCCTCTTGCGGTTGTTGCGCCTCTGCATTATTGTTGTTGTCATCTGTTGTGAAGTTGGCAATGCAGCGAATCGTAATCGTACCCAGGGATTGTGCGCCAGCAATGTCCGGGTCCTGCTCATTTCTACGGGGCTGCAGCTCAAAAGTCAGCTCATCACCGGCGCTGCCAACAAGCTCTACCACTTCGACAGTTGCTTCTCCCATAAACGCGTCCATGTACTGTCGAGACATGACACGGAAACGCGCGTGACCGGAGAAGCTGTTCACCGGAAGCGTAAACGAAGCAACATCTGCGTTCGTACCGTCGTAGTACACTGGACTCAGATTTCCCTCCACCGTCTCGGTGCGGAAGACTTCCTTGCGACCTTGTCCATATGCAGCGACGTAAGGTGAGCTAGTCTTCAGAGTGTCTACGTTCAGCAAGCCCTCGCATCGCACAATTGTGATATACAGATGTCCAATGACAGGGGCATTAGGGTCGAATGCGCTTGACTCGTTCCCTAGCATGGAGAACACAGCACTAAGGTCAGGTGCCCTTGGCTTTCCTCTTCCCGACACGTCGCCGGGGGTGGACTTGGGAGCAATGCGCAAGCGGGCAAGCTGGGTCAGCTTCTCGGAGCTTTCAATCGGAGAAAACACCCCAGGCTGCTGTGGCTCGCTGAGAAGTACGGAAGTGGCGTCTGCCGGGAGCAGCACTTCTCGACCGTCTGCATCGACCAACGCGGGCTCGATTTGAGCGAGGAGTACACGCAGCCACGAGTCCCCTGAAGGGTCTTCTAATGACGCCGCAACGACGGAGCTAAGGTCGACGGTGATACGCTGGGGGAGGATGCCCATAAGTGGGGCATCGACCAGAATATCCACGGTGGCTGCTGATGACATGATGTTTACAATACTTTCCAACTATTGTTCTTTTTGTCTACCTTTTCCGAAGAATGTTTTCTGATTGATTGAAAGGAATCAAGCAATAGTGAGAACTTCAGAGAAACGAGTTGAGTTTAGTGCAGCTGGAAAGAGAGTTGAGAAATCGTTGCAACACAGGCAAAAGTAAACACGAAAACGAAGGAAGCATAAGAAAAAAAGAAAAAAAGAAAGAAAGATGAAGACTAAAAAAGACAAAGTCGATCTCAACACAACACTGTTGTGTTGTGTGGTCTGCTGTGGTGCGATTGCAGTGATTGAAACACCTCAACCCTCCTACAGAGGTTTAAGCGCACCATTCTTTCCTTTGAGAAGCATCCCATCGTATGACAATGACCTTACGATTTCCTCGAACATCACTCCGCTGCCACCTCCTGGTGCGACGACACCGCCGGAGATCGCAGCCACGGCTTTGTCAAACAACACACGGCACACACCGACGGGAACCTCGCCGTTCTCGAACGTGCCGCTTTGGGAAGATTGATGCAGGGCGGCGTGAAAACGGCGCGCGATTTGCTTTTTACCAACTAACTTTTTCTTATTACCACCACCAGTGAGATGGTTGCCGTCGTCTCCACCGTTGATGCAACGAAGACGCTTGCGTTGAGCAGCTGCAGCCACCGCTGAGTCATCGCTAGCTCTGTTTCCATGACTTTGTAACGATGACGTTGCGGATGAAGTGGTGGAGCTCGCCACCACACGAAGGACATCGATCATGCAGTCAGGAACAAGAGGAAGATCTGGATCAAGCGCATGTCGAGCGACTCCAAGACGCACAATCGCATCGGCAAAACCAGGGACATCATCCCTAATCACGCCATCGAGCAATTCGCACAATGGAGGGAGATGAGAAAAAGAAGAAGAGGAAGATGCAATTATGCTGCTGTTGCTGCCTAAAAACGGAATGAGCCATTGCTGCTGTTGTGTGGGATGCTGATCACCGGATGTGGTGAGCAGGTACATGACCCAGGCGTGAAGAAAGCCTTCCTCCTCGTGTCGTCGTTGCTGGTGGATTGCTGGCGCGTCCCCTCGGCTGAATTCCCGAGCAACTTCATCAAGAATATCTGCTGTCGAGATCGGCGTTGGTTGACACTGGGATGGTTGTCGAGCCGTTTGTTCTCGAGGAAGAGGCATATTGCCGCCATCCATGGTTTCGCATCGTGTCAAATGTTTCTCGGACGATAACACGTCATCATTAAAAAAAGCTGAAATTGAGCTGGAGAAGCCTCCATCGTCCTCACCGAAACTTCTTGAAGAGATGTTGTTGTTGGTACTGCAACTTCGCCGACCGTTGCAGCTGAGCATCGATTGAGAGAGAAGTTGTGATTGAGATCGACCAACACCCAACGCACTGCTGCTGCTGACACTTGCAAGTCGCTGTCGACTCATCTGAGATGCTTCTCGAATTGCTTGAGACGCCACCACCGACGCATCCGCTTCCATCGACACAACATCGAGTGCAACGATGAAATGAAACTTGGCGTACATATCTTGCGATGCGGTGGCAGACAGAGGCTTCTTCGCGTCTGCCGTGTCAGTTGCGATGACAAAGCGCATGACAAAGCGCCCTCGCTGGAGCCCAGCGATCCTCTCCACCGCCAAGCAGTTTCCCCCACCACCACTGGCGCTTGACTGAAAACGTGCGGCGCTACTGGGAGCCATTGGCAATGCCCAAGTATCGTCTAGCAGAACATCTATGATAGCTCTTGGCATGGATCCTGCGGGGCCGCACGAAGATGCGGATGACACGTTGTTCCAGTCATCCACAAGGACGACACTGGAGCTGAGCAACTGGCCACAATGCAGAGCAACAACAACTGACGAGGAGTAGGAGTTACCATAATATTGACATTGTGCGCTAGAACCAGCAGAAGGTAGAGGCGCAATGTGAGGAAGTAACACGTCTGGATCGATTGGGGATTTTGTTGCAGACAATCCACCACCACCACCCCCTCCACTGCCACGGCGACTGCCACCAGGGGCAACAGAATTCTGCTTTGCTGCTGTACGCCCAGCAGTGCTGGAAGTAGTACCAATCACCAGCGTGTGAAGGGAGTCGTGGAGGTTTTCAAAGGCTGCAAGCAGCAATGTTTTCCCACAGCCTTTTGGGCCTCGAAGCAGCACTCTGAGAGGAGCTGATGAACGCTCTTGGTCATTAGACGTTGTTGTTGTCGTTGTGATGTCGAGGCGCAGGGCTAACGCTACGAGCATCAAAAGCTCTTTCGCGCTGCGATGTCCTGCAACGTGAGGACACCATCGGTCGACTAGGAACTGAAACTTGGACGGCACCCAACCCACAAGCGACGCAATGCGCTCCGCTGATGATGCTGCCGTACTTTCGAGGTGTGATGATGATGGAATGTGAATGTCGTGCACGCACAGCACCATGACATGTTGTTGTTGTTGTTGTGAAGAAGTAGGGAGAGACGATGAGTTGGATGCTGCTGCTGCTGGGATCGAGACGCTGATTTCAGCAAAGGATCCCAGCGGCATGCTAGTGAAGTCACCAAGGTGCACGAAAGAAGGATCCAGTCGGAGCCCTACTTCTCGAAGAGAAGATACTCGGTGCTCGTAACACGGAAGCCGTTGCAGCAAATGATAAACCGATGCATCGGAAAGTCGGAACATTGCATCCATGCCGCCCTCCTCGGTGCTCCCTGTGACGGTGGTGAGCTTCGTAGTCGCTGTAAAAGCGGCTCTGTTGTGGAACGCCATCGGTTCACATAATTCAAGTGAAACTGCCGTCACGCAACCGTAAAGACGGAGCAGTGCTGATGAAGAGGGAATAGAGTTGTTGTTGTGATGATGTGCTTGTTGATAGATGCACGATGATTGTGGTGGTGCACTCGACATTTCTTTTTTGTGTGCCTGAAATGCGATAGTGCGATGAATCAAGAAAGGTTCGAGCTTTGTGATAAATGAGCTACAAAATTAACTTCAACACGTCATACGCATACAAAGGAAGAAAACTGCGACGTGTGGAGCAACAGGGTCAACTTTAAAATCTTTTAACAAAATACCTCAAACAATTTCGGGCCGGAGGGGGAGGTCTCTGTTTCTCACTTACATTTATCCTCTCGTTTCTTTCCTCTAGAACTTCTCTTCTCTTGCGAGCCATTGTGCCACCGCATCGCTGCACCAGTGGACGACAAAGACATTTCATTGTCACCACCTTCGCTTGTGTCAATGGTAAAACCAACGCTACGACGCAGTCGCATCATTGGCTTCTGGAGGACACCCCGTTCCTCCTGACGGTTACGGTTAGCAACTGGATTCTTTCCCTGTCGTTGTCGACTCCTGCGGCTTCTATTGCATCTACCAGTCCTCAGCAACTCACCAAGCGTAGCGTTGGAG
>CYKH01000327.1:10084-20969 GCA_001460835.1 Bodo saltans | reverse complement strand
TAAGCTGCTGCAGTGTGGCAACAAGGTTTGAAAGCCCCGCATCGGTGATGTTGCAGCAGTAGCTAAGGTCAAGGTGTTGCAGCTGGTGCAGTGGCGCAATGCCAGCAAGGCCCGCATCCGTAATGCTTCTGCAGCCACCAAGGTGAAGTTCTTGAAGCTGCCGCACCGAAGCAATGCTCTCAAGGCCTACATCCATGATGCCTTTGCAGTTATGGATGTCAAGGCGCCGAAGGTGCTGCAGTGCGACAGATATTCGATGAAGGGCACGCACACATGTACGTTGGCTTGTTGTAAAAGTCCGAGTTGTTGTGCCATGCAGTGTTTGGTGACTCATCAGAGTGTCGATTGTTGAGGGTTGTGAGCCTTGAGGAATCATTTGTGGTCCTTCTGGGCATTAATGACAAAGGATGCAACGCAGGAACGGCCCCGTCAACATGAAAAAAAAAACACTAGAAGCTTGAAACTACTTTTCAAATAAACAACGCGATAAGGCTAATAATAATAAACTTGATAGCAACCGAATCACAGAATCTTTTCTTTTGACGTTATATCGATGGCGCACTAACAAAAAAAAACAAAAACGGAGGGGGGAGTATATTTTATGATCACTCGCGCTTTGCGAGCGTTATGTTCATCCACCTCCTTCCAATTCACTTGATCCGAAGGGGGATCACCACATCCAGCCATGTTAGGAGCGAATCGGTGATAGTCAAAAGGAGAAACAGAGCTCAAGGTGCTGAAGCTGCTCCATCGCAGCAATGCTTACAAGGCCAGCATCCGTAATGTTGTTGAGACTTTCTCAAGTCAAAGGCGCAGAAGTTGCTGCAGTACGGCAAATCTTGGATGGGGCCTCGGAGGGCAAGCGCAGATCTGCGTGTTGTGAAGTGAATAAGCAGTGCGCCGAACTTGCGGACTATGTATTGGAACGTCAAATGCTGAGGGTTGCGAAACCTCGAGCTACGAACGTTTCGTCTTCCACTGCAAAGCCGTCGTTCTGGTATTCACGTCTGGTTCTTTTCAGCATATGGTGCCTACTACCAAATTGCAACAAGCAACGCTCGTAGCAAGTAGCAGCTGCTATCACAGGAACACAACACAGCACGAGAGGAACATGACAGATAATAACACGACAACCGCCCCCCTCCCCCCCCCAACGCTGTCGACTTGAGAGTGCAACTCTGACTCTCGCTTCGAACACTGGTGCTGCTTTTTTCTTCAAGCAAAGCAACTCTTTCTCGTTTCGAGGTTACGATAATCTGGTGGAAGAAAGACCGTGCACGGTAGATGACATTCTGTGACTATCTGTTTACATTTTTGCGCTTGTGTGGGTTTCCAGCAAAGTCAGTTGCAACAGAAAGTACATAAAATGAGCGTTACAGTTCTCAAAAACTACTTTATTTTGTTTTTGATCCAAAAATCACAGCAGCAACGGTATCTTAGTTAGCTTTCACAAAACTTTCGGTCGGGGTTGTACTTTTTTTTTTTGCATCTCACATGCAACCTGGATGAGGCGGCTCAATGCGGCGTCTCGACTGACGCTTCTTGTGACGTCATGAATCATCGCATTGGAAGACACATCACAGGTGTTAACGTGTTGAAACTGCAGTCGTTCGTGAGATTGCTGGAGAGAAATAAAAAGTTCGGCAACATTCGTACAGCTTCTTGTACGGTGCACACAAAATACCTCAGACGATTCGGGCTGGAGGGGGAGGTCTCAGTTTCTCACTTAATTTTTTCCTCTCTTTTCTTTCCTCTATTGTGAACTTTTTTTCTCTTGTGAGCCATTGTGCCACCGCATCGCTGCGCTTACGCGTAGCTTCGGCGCCAGCTCCACTCGCTCTTCTTTCCCTCCTCCGCAGTTTACATGCCATCTGCACGAGGACGCCCAGTCTTTTCATTGCGTTCGTCTGGTGTACGTCTGAAAGCTGATGAAACGGAACGATGTGAGATCCGCTGAATTCATTGTCAAGACGTGCTGCACCAGTGGACGACAAAGACATTTCATTGTCACCACCTTCGTCTGTGTCAATGGTAAAACCAGCGCCACGACGCAGACGCATCATTGGCTTCTGGAGGACACCCCGTTCTTCCTGACTACGGTTAGCAACTGCTTTCGTCTCCTGTCGGTGTCGACTCCTGCGGCTTCTATTGCATCTGCCAGTCCTCAGCAACTCACCAAGCGTAGCGTTGGAGTCGAGCAACGTCACGACAAGCAGCAGCGCAAGTTGAAGCAGAGCGACAGCATTTGCAGCATCGGTGGACCAAGGACCTCCAATCACATCGTCAGTGCCCATTAATGCGAACATCGCCACGAGCAGCGCGAGAAAATTGTTGGCGTGAAGGTTCAGCGCTAGAATGTGTGATGCGTAAGGTCGGACCCACCAGCTGTACGCGAAGAACACCAAAGACAGGAAAAACACCGTGAGGAGCAATTCATCGCACCACGCGGCGCCGCTGAGATCTCCAAGTGCGGAGATCACACCGCACACAATCGCAATCAGAGCCTCAAGGATGTAAAAATGACGCGGTGAAATGGCAACGAAGTTGAGGAAACTGTTCCGGGTGGACATCGTGGCAGACAACGTAGCACTGTAGTGGTGATGATGGGTTGATAAGTGTTGGATGGTTCCTTCAGCGTCATGTTCGCCAATAAGCGGTGCTGCCTGTTCTCCACGATACTCAGCGAATACCGCCTCGTAGTGGTCGAGAGTGGCAGCAGTGACCGCTGCGACGCAAAAGAGCAGGTCGACGATGCTGTGCTGGTGGCCGCTATAAACTTGCCACCATGCCGAAGGAGACGATGATGTTTGCTTACGCCGAGCAAACCAGGCGACTTCTCGGTGTGTTAGTTTTGCCAACAGATGTTTCAAGGAGGCGAAGCAACTTCCCTGTCCACGCTGTTGCTGCTGCTCACGACGTCGAAACTCGAGCGTTCGCTCCCACAGAAGTGTTTGGGAAGCGACAAACACACCGAAGTGCTCCCGCGGGGCGAGCCTCCACATCAAGTGCAACATCGGTAATATTGACATCAACAAACCGAACGCTCCGAACACAACATCCTGTACATCGATCTCCGTCGATGTCGTCGGTGAAGCACTACCACCACCAATGCGCATGGTGGATGCTGCCATCAACGTGACCGCAGCGGCTACAGTGGGCTGGAGGAGGACCATGTATGGTGCCATGAGGGTTCCAGGGAGGCCGAATGCAGTCATGGCTTTGCGAAGAAGCCTCCGAAGTGTTGACTTTGCCGCGGCTGGTGAAGTGGTGGCCATCCCGGCACTCACGATGCTGTCGTTGTTGTTGTTCTCTGCAGCGACACCACGTTGACTACCACCACCACCACCACCAGCAGATGAGCGTTGGACGCATGCGGAGCTGACGATCCCAACCGCTGATGTGAGAATACCGATGCCAGCAAACACCAACAAATTTCCTGCAATGGTGCCTCGTTGAAATGGCAACGTCGTGACGACAGCAGCAGAGGAGGAGGTGCTATCCGACGATGATGCTCCTCCCCAGACAATTTCCCATTGGGTTGGGCTATCTGCAAACGACAGGGGGACTTGTGATAAAAACGACGATGTGCCGTCGCTACTATCTTCGTCATCCGTGATGTTCTTGCTGTTTGGCTTGCCGCATGCGGAGGCAAGGCGCAACCCAAGCATGGCTCGCTGAGAATGAAACGCTCCTGCAGATGCGAGGATGGTGGCAATGCTCCCCACAACAGCAACGCCAACTTGCCCAGCGATGGCGGTGGCATGCGTCGTTGTGGCGCTTGTTGGCGGCCGGGTCGGAGGCGCAGGACGGCGTGACTGGGAGCTGGACGAAGTGTGCGTGATGGCTGTGCACAACCACCCATCTTGGAAAGCGACAACATTTTTCGCCGAGCATTGTGTCGATGTTGTTGCTAACGGGGAACTGCTATAGTTGATCCCTCGAAGCAGTAACGTTGGCTTCACGTTGTGAGCACAGGGAGACCGAGGGCCGTCGACATACCGTTCCACACCAGTGCTCTCAAATGATGATGTAGCGAATTGAAGTGCGCCACCAGCAGCACTACTACTAGCACAGAAAAGCGAAGGTTCCACACTCACGGAATTGATCGGACACAATGGAAATTCAGAAGCGGCAGCGGTAGGGCACATAGTCACAGTGCATGATGTGATCATTTGCAACACGACTCTGTCATCAAGCTCTGCAGGTTGCGTAAAGATGCGAGTGAAGCTGGTCGGGCTTGAGGGGAATGTTTCCACGTAGTACGCGACTGCCTTCACATCAAGAATTGTTTGTATCCCCACCGCGACGACGTTGTCAAGCACGACAGTGGCACCAAATTCATCGGTCATCTCATTTGCTGATGACGTTGATGAAAAAAGAGACGAAACGCCGTCGTTGATCGTGGTCGGTTGGGAACTGGGCCTTTTTGATTCGAGAGATGCAGAGAGAGTCAACTTGCCCAGCGATGGCGGTGGCATGCGTCGTTGTGGCGCTTGTTGGCGGCCGGGTTAAATGATGATGTAGCGAATTGAAGTGCGCCACCAGCAGCACTACTACTAGCACAGAAAAGCGAAGGTTCCACACTCACGGAATTGATCGGACACAATGGAAATTCAGAAGCGGCAGCGGTAGGGCACATAGTCACAGTGCATGATGTGATCATTTGCAACACGACTCTGTCATCAAGCTCTGCAGGTTGCGTAAAGATGCGAGTGAAGCTGGTCGGGCTTGAGGGGAATGTTTCCACGTAGTACGCGACTGCCTTCACATCAAGAATTGTTTGTATCCCCACCGCGACGACGTTGTCAAGCACGACAGTGGCACCAAATTCATCGGTCATCTCATTTGCTGATGACGTTGATGAAAAAAGAGACGAAACGCCGTCGTTGATCGTGGTCGGTTGGGAACTGGGCCTTTTTGATTCGAGAGATGCAGAGAGAGTCGGAGCGACAAACTCGATTGTGGCAGCCAGCGTACCAGGAAAAAGCATCGGTCGGCAGTACTGTTGCACTTCGTCGTCAGCGTCAGCTCCAAGTGCTGCAAGGAACGTTGTGTTTTGCACCTGAATGACACTGCCGCGCATGATCCGAAGGAGCGATCGCGTCTGAACAACCGAAAGGGCCATCCGACTACGTTCGTAAGCCAGCTGGTGTTGTTGTTTCTGTGGGGCAGCAGAAAATACCAAACTTGAGTTCATCATTGTGGAGTTCCCGAGGGTTGCAAGGAATGTGTACTGGCCACCCCGCCCACCACTGCAGCTCGAAGAAGCACTGCCACTACTGTCAGTGGCGTCGCTGTTTCGCGGGTCGAGTACCGACCAAGACACCCCTTGAACAAACACGGTACAGTTGATTAAAACCTCTGCTTGTAAAATGACAGCGGAAAGGCGCAGCAGTTGACGCACACCGTTGTTGCTCCCCACCGACACCTCGTACATGTCCTTGCAATTTGCAGAGACGTCGGTAGGATGGTAGACGGTAAGGTCTGTCAAAGTGACGTGCGTGTTGGTGAACACCGTTGAGTTGACGGAAAGATAGCTGCCTGAAACGAAATCTAGTCCAGGAAGGTTGAAGCCTTGGTTGGTGTAACTAAACAAGGCACCCACCGCAACCACACGAACTCCAATTGGCGGGATGATGGTGTGAGGCTCGAAAAATCCTGGCGCTGTCGCGTTGCGGAGGGTGAGAGTGACGTTACGTTGCAGTAACGTACAATCTTGAACGACACCGGACAAGTACATTGCACTCGCACCAGTAATGATCATGGCAAATACAAAGGCTTGCGAGGTTGAGGCAACTGTTCGCACAAAACTATCGATGGCGCTGGACTGGGCCACGATGGTAGATGCTTCCAAGTGCTCGACAATCGACACCAGCATAGCAAAGCACCAGTTGCTTGTCATGGAGTTTGCATCCATATTTGCGTAGACAATCCCACCCGACATATTCGTCACCAACGAACTGTCCGTCACCACCAACGTGGATCGTGTGACGACCTTCATGAAAAGAACACCGACGGTGAGGACAAGTGGCGTGCCGAGGACGGAGGTGCCAAACGCAACAGGCTCTGCCCCTGACCGGCCGTTTTCACATGAAATCCGAACACTGGTGTGGTCCACTACTGCCATGTAGGAGTTGAAGAGGTGCGTGTTTTGAGTGGACAGAACGTTGACATCTCGCCAGTTCCGTAGATCAAATCCGAATGTAGAAAGATTGCAGCGGAGATGAGACGCTGTGGCATTGACTGCGACGGTGGAGGTTGGAACGTCAATCAGTCCATCAATTCGCAACCCACAAATACACATTGCAAGTGCTACCGCCGAGACGTTACAATCTTCCGCGCGGAAGAACATTCTGTACACAGCCACTGTGGCAGATGCCGCCGAGGTTTGCCCATCGCTGCTACTACTGGAGAGGTCTAGGGTCCCTTCACCGGGGTAATACCACGGCACCCATGGCGGATATTTTGGTTGCAGCACGATGTAGCTCAACGCGAAATCCGCGGTCGGATACCCAACAGTTTGAACATTGAGGTTGCGATGTGTTTGCGTCGTGTTCACCACTCGACGAGCAACAAGCGCAACAACGCCGTACGTTCGAGTACACCAAAGTCTGGTCGCACTGATGCTACACGCTAATGTAATCAGTGAGGGAGATTCTCCCCAAGTGCTTGGATGTTGTTCGATGGATACTACCAGGGAGATGATCTCCCAGAACTCCATGTACAACACTTGCGAAGGACCATTCAAGAACAGTACATTGGAAACGGTGAATGTCACGTTGATGGCTGAGGTGGGGCCTGGCACGCCGGCAACAACACCTGAGCCGTTGATAAGATTCACTAAAGGCCCAACGATAGAGGCCTCTACGTTGTTATTGCGATTACGAGCTGGTGATGATGTCGCACTTGCAGCAGGAGGAAGCGAAAAGGGACCAACGAATCCACGGAACGACATCAAGTCAATCTTAAAGTCGACGTATTCCATTGCGCCGACAACAGCAAATGGCGGCACTTCAAGGGCGCTATCTCGTGTGAATGTGGTGTTCACGTACGAGATCGTTGCGTTATATAAAGACGCCATCCACAGCGGAAACAGCGTGACACCTGGTGGCTGTTGTGAAGTCGACTCGATGATGGGGAGAGATAAGTTCCAATGGCAGTTGGAAATCTCAATGTTGACGTGGAACAAATCCGCAGCGCTGCACAAAACAATGGGACATGGAAGGAGGGGACCTTCGTTGTTGTTGTTGTTGCTACTTGACGTTGACGATTGTGCACCGTCGAACACAATGTTGATGTTGTGAAGGACAGCGTGATGACTGACAAGACCCGGGCACGTCAGAAACGGCGGCCAGAGAGCAGCGCCTCCTCCTGATGACGATGACGCATTGCATGAGCTCAGCAGGTACGTGGTGTCATTAGCTAACTCCGCTGCGGATGAAATCGCCGGAAGCAGCGTGACAGGATCGTACATCTGGCACGGGAGGTTTTCTACAACATGCGTTGTGGTTGCCGCCACAACACGGAACACGAGAAGAATCACAGTCAACAGCACTGTCGGCGCATGACGAGGGCATCCTCTACTTCTTGAGGTTGCTCTCATCTTTGAACACTTGGTGCTGCTTTTTCTATTTCTCTTGCCTTTTCAAGATGTTACTTCAGTTGCTGATGGTACATCCAAATGTCGTACGAGAATACTTTGTAAATACTTCTTTCCTCTGTGTAAGATTTTGAGAGAGCAATTCTTTGTCGACTTTTTGAAGAGTTCTTCACTCTTGACCGTTTAGAAGTGTGGTTGTCTTTTGTAGCTCAGTAAAGATGTTTCCAGTTGGCTGGGGCTACGAGAAAAAAAGGAAGTCCCTCTCACACATCCCCATACATTAGCACCAAGTCGCTCTTCTCGCCCACGGTACACACACATACTATAACGAAAACAATCCTCTGTCGTTTCGAACGTATCAAGCACATCGTTGACAATCAGATGTGGAAAAGGATTGGCGTACCAGCGACAACGAGCCAGCGGCCATCACGTCGATCGTCGCGCTCACGAGCCGTCCTCAGGGCCTCCACGGATCGTTCCAAGAGGGAAGGTTCGCGCCAAGCGGCGAGCTTCGCGGCTCAGTGAGGCAGCTGATACGTCGAGAACCGTCAGGCAGCTGCCATCGTGTCATTCAACTTTGTGCCTGCGTCAAATGGATGCAGGCTGCCCACAGACTCACCATCCGCAGCAACCAGTGCGCAGTTCAGTATACGTCGTCGCTGATGGGGAAACAGAGCGCGTGGCTACCGACACGCTGACTGTTTCGGAAACGATGCGCGACTGGGTCTTTGTTGCATGCGTCGTTCCTGACCTCGATGAGGACGCTTTGATCGTCTTCGAGTTGTCTAGTTGTTTTCGCAAAGTTCATTGTCGTACCAAATCCCGATTCCTTCCGGAGGGACCGTGTCGATGGGCACACCTAAAGTGCTTCCGGTGTCAGCGATGACTCATTCAATTAGATTTATGGTGTGGAGGCACTGTCTGGGTCAGCAAGATGGAATCTATGACACTCATGCGCAGCACGCCACACCAAATCCGCCATCCATTACGCTAAAGCCAAATGATCTCCGTCTGTCGTCAGTGTGGATGCCTCATCAGCGTGGCAAAAACGTTTGTTAACAGCCGCACGGGGGATCATAAGCGACGATGCATCATGTTCTAGAAAATAGGAAAATACTCTATGTGGTGCAACAAAGATGCAAGGATTTATCTCACAGCAGAAGGTACAGTGCAAGAGTTGGTCAACATACCCGTATTTGCAGATAGACTTCAACGTGTGCCGAAAACGACTTTTGAGAGTAACACTCTGAGAAGTCTCTTTCGATCAAAAACGAAGCACCCAACTCGCATTCATTTTGTGGTCGTTGTGGAGGGACAAAAAATCAAACAAGACACTTTCACAGCCCAATGATTATTGCGGTTGCCTCTACGCATGTGCGACCCGACACCGCAGATACCTCAGCTAGACTTGCACACGCATCTCCGACTTCCGCCGTCGCGAACAGGGTCTTGACAGGTGCGCTGTCAGCAAGGTAACACAATGCATCCGCAAGATTCCTAGCGGCATTTGGCGTGGTAACTAACGAAGCCAGTCTGACACACGCATCCCTGACTTCTGCCGTTGCAAGCAGGACTTCGGAGGGCGGGTCGTCAACGACACGTTTTAAAACATGCGCAACAGCATCGGCGTGAGTCGGCGTGGTAACAAATGACACCGCGGCAACAAGTGTGTCTCTGATGTCGGGTGCTGTGTATGGTGCTACGGTGCGCAGAGCGCGGCACGGAACTCTTACGCATCGGGCTAATGCGTAAAGCACGTCAAGATGGCCAAATAGTACGGCGCAATGGAGGGGCGTTGCGCCGTTGCGTGCCTGGACAACAGTTGCATACCAATCATTCTTAATGAGTGCCTCGACTGCCGACAGGTGGCCCATGCTCGACGCAGCATGGAGTGGAGTCCATCCGTCGGCGTCTTCAGATACAAGCGGGGTGCCCGCACTGATAAGTGATGAACGTTTCCGTATGCCGCCGCCGCATGGAGCGGCGTGATTTGTTTGATAAAACATCGTCTCGAGGGATCGGCGCCAAGGGCAATGAGAGTTTTTATATTGGTGCTGTGATCCAGAACAGCTGCTGTTAGCAGTGGCATTTCGTACCACGTGTCGTTCGTGACTGTGGAGGCCAAAGCCCGAATCGCTTCGTCGTGATCACAAATCACGGCGGCGATGAGGGAAAACTGCACTTGAAATGGCGTAATACAGTCAGAGTAGTGCGCAAGCAAAGTTTCGATCACGGCCACGTGTCCCCGGCATGCTGCAAGGCACAGCGGAGAGAGTCCCCTAATGTTCCCACACGACAGTGAGTTTGTCACAGCAAGGCGCTGAGAGACATCACCAGAGCAGCAAAGGCGTAGTCGCCTCACCATGTCAAGAAATGCGTTATCGTGTAGCTTGCTGGGCTCGCGGTTTATTGAAGCCCTTCCAGCGCCATTCTCGAGGAGGGCAGTGACGGCAGCAACGTGACCAGCCTGCGCCGCCGCATGCAGAGGTGACAAGCCGTTGTTCGCAACCGCCAACACGTCAGCCCCAAAGACGCAAAGCCTATTGATCATGTCGCTGTGGCCGTTACTCGCAGCTGCGTGAAGCGGCGTCTCACCATCAAGCGTGGCGGCCCGAACGTGGGCTTTTAAGCTTAGCACAAGTAGGACTGGCTGGAAGGAGATCCCTTCAAGAGTCGGCATCACAGATGGGTTGGGGTTTCGTTCTTTTCCTGGAGCAGTAGAGGCTTGGGCGTCACCCATTCACAAATCACGCCATTCACGTACGATTCATCGACGCCGCAAACAATCACTGAGATCAAAGCGAGATCAAAGCATCCTTCTCAGCTCATCCTTATATTCTTTCACAAAATGTTTGCATGCTTCTCACATATTAGTTGAACAAGTCGACTCAATGCAGCGTCTCGACTGACTCTCCTTGCGGCGTCATTGACAACGAAATTAAAAGTCATTGTGGCGGTATTGAGTGGGTGCCTCTCATGAGTATGCTGAGGAGAAATGATAATCGAGCTCGTTGGCAACATTCGTACATCATCTCCTTGTTCTGTGGTACACAACACATCGGATGAACTGCCGTGTTGTCGCATCAAGTACATCTCAACAATAGTTGCCCCGGCAGTAAACACGCTTTGGCACACGCCAAACACAGAACACACCACTCCCACCGCGATGACAGCGGGTGCCTGGACAACGTCATGACGACACATCACGCCTAAAAGTGTGACCAGGGCCAACAGAATCATCGCGATTGCCGACAAGAAACTTGTGAGGAGAATTCGAGTGGGTTG